>OX465257.1:12697207-12783268 GCA_949987775.1 Aproaerema taeniolella
GACCACTTAGATTAGGGGTGACGATGTGGTGGAGGATGTAATAAGCTCACCCAGAAGAACCATATTTTAAAGAGATTCAGGTTAAATGAGAAATGTAGACGCAGGCAGAGAATTCCAAAGATACCAAAAAGGTAAATCTTTTGTCTCTAAACCAAAACTAGTAATTTCTAGCATAACTAGCACACGCCGCGACAAATTCGCACGTCACGCTACTCTGCAATCAAAGTGAAACTTCACCGCGCAAAAGCTTGCTCGCCCTGTGGCGTTGTCATTTTGACACTCTTTTGACATTTAACCGTGTTATTTTTACGTTGTGCTCGAGATACAGAAAATCTTTCAAGTATTTAATACTATTTATAATTCGTTTAATTACCAAGTAAACAAAGGAGAATGGGCAAATTGGTACAACCCTCCAATAGCGATGAGTTATATGTCCCTGGACAGGTCTTTTCAATTGGAACAATAGTTACTATGACAGCTAAGTTGTAATAGTTGTCCGTTCGGAGTTATAGGTACCTAAAGTTAAACAAATAAAAAAAAATATTTTGCAATTATTATCGTTTATTGGGGAAAATAACAATAATGACGTTGTAGATTACAGTATTCCATAATTATTTACAGAAATATAAAGGGATTACATTGCTTAGATCAAAAAAAAAAACACCTTATTTACCTTACATACTAATATATTATACAAATATTTTTTTTTACATTTACAAAATAGAGTCAATTACATTTTGATTGTTCACAGTTCGTCCACGATAACATCATTTAGGAACACTGCCGGTGCAATAAAGCCTTCATGAATTGCATGTCCTAAATACCAAATAATTGATATAATATGCGCGCATGTACCCATGGTACGCCGTCCTGACAAGCATGTACAGTAGTGTTGAACAATGTTGTTGCTGCCTTCGATTTGGTTACTTTTTATCAAAATGTAACAATAATAAGTTCTTGCCCGGACGTGTCTAGATTGAATGCGCCCACGCAGAAGCCACACTTCTTCATTAATTCCATAATCTGGCAGGTCATCCAGTTGATTTTCTCTGTATGTCTCAATAAGGTATAAACCGTTATTAAGATGCTCCGCGCAGTATGATCTTGCCAGTTTTAGCTGGTATGTACCCAAAGCCAGTATCATTATCTGATTTAGGGTGAGCCTTGGGAAGTTTTCAATATTGTGGGCTTCCATCCGTTGAAAATCAACCCTTCGGCTATTCAGGCGCTTTCTCTCGACATATGTGTATAGAAGATTCGGTGAATCCAATGTTTCTCGTATATGACTCAGGAACTCTTCTGCATGTTCATTATCTGTTATCGGTACATGGAAGTGATTTATAATCGCTGCAGCAATTCTAAAGTTTTCGAACATATGCGGCAGTGCCCGATTAAAATATGATTGCCGTAACAGTTTATCATTACGTTTAAACCTGCCGTTCACAACTTCCACTACCCATCGGCACATTGTAATGGCTCGTGATTCGTTTGCCTGTTCCGTAGTGAGCTGGGATTCTCGACGGTCTTTTGTTGGTGGCACGTAATATTCATAACCCCAGGCTTCGATTGCATCCAAGCTGTCTCTGAACCCACGGTCCAAAATGAACACGTCATTTGGTTGAAGCAAATAATGTAAAGGGTGTTCTTCGTCATTCATGATATCCTGCATTATTTGCGCGTCAGTTTTTGTGGCAGCGTACGGCCCCAAAACATCAATAATATAACCATCTGACGATACAATCAAAAATGGCTTTAAAAGATTTCTAAACTTGTGGAGGCTATATGACAGCCGCTGGAATAAGAAGTTACTACTTTTATTGATGTAGACATATGTTCCATCACATATTAGAATTAGTTTGGTATTCTCTTCATTTCCAAAAAGGTTTTTTGGAATGACTAGGTTTCTGTCTAAAAGATTTCTTCTGTCAATGTGATCTAACCCCAAGTGAAGTATTACATATTCATTTGTAAGACATTCACGTGCAATGTTCAAATATCGTTCCAGTTTTCTCCTGGACATATTAAATAATGACGCAAGCCTTTCATCTGAATCTCCTGTACGAAGTTTTGTCAGGTATATACCTAATGCAGTTCTTGGATCTTTGCATCTTTCGCTGAGTGAAGGAGTTTGCTCCAAAATAGAATCGAATTGATCACCATCAAGTCCAACCCAGAAACGCATGTCTTCATTAGACATGGCACCTCTTACATTAAAATTGAACCTCGCTCCACGTGCAATGGTTGCTCGCAGTATGTCGCAAGCATCACTAAACTGGGCTCCAGTAAAATAATTAGTGGTATTGCAAAAATCTGGCAGCTCATCCCAGTTGTTTCCTTCGAGGTGTTCTCTACATACTCTTGCACCGTCGGGGATATACAACTTGTATTCGCACAACATGTGAACTTTTATAGCTTCTGGTATTCGGTGTCGTGTATCATTACCGCAGTTGGAAAAGATACAGTGCCCAGGAGTACTAGGTGCTCTTTTGTATTCAGGAGCGAAAACTTGGTGAACATTTTGTTCATCAGGATCATTGGCTTCTTCCACTTCCGGAACAACACCAGGTAGTCTAACGGCATTTTCAGCTCTCTGCCAACATCGATGACATAAGCTTCGTGTGTTATCAAACACAATCTGGAAACAGTATAATTATTTCATTAAAATCGGATTATAATCAAAACCGTTTAAAGCAACATTGTTTAGAATACTATATTGGTTGCATTGATCGAAAACATTTTGGAGAATTATAGGGTTTTTACCGACTCGCTGCAGACGCGGTCATAAATCATTATCAGTGTTTCTATCTCGCTTCTACTTAGGGGTCTTATGGGCTGGCCTAGTTCCGCGTTGTTTTCATGTCGATAGTTAGTATCGATAGAAAATCATTTTTGCGAATATTGAGGTTAGTTAAAATTAAATGTAGAGTTATATTACTGAGACACTTATCTATTACTTTATGAAATGAATATACTAAGATATAACAATATATTTATAAATAAATAATGCAATATTTAAACAAAAAGTCAAAACATTAATGTATATTTTCGAACGTTACACATTACAAATACAACATCGTTTCTTATGTTAATTAGACAACTATGATGGTTATTTAGTGGTCCTCATTACGTAGCAAGTAAGGGTATTTTGCTACCTGAGTCGATGACTCACACATATCGATACCGACGTTGCGCTGCTCCCAACCCTTTATCTGTTATGATTTATGACCGCGTCGGCAGCGAGTCAGTAAAAACCCTATAGTGTAACGTCAAAAAGTGTTTTGAACAATAATAGGTAGGTAACACGGCCACATCTGGCACAGTATAATGGCCAAAGTCTATTAAGATAGTAAAAGTAAACAAAAGTGTCGAGTTTAGGGTCTTGTCTCTGTTTAAGTGCAATAAAGTGTTTACATACATACATACTTCTCAGAAACAAAATACACTACGCGCATTAAAACCAAAGTCTGTTTTTCTCATGTCTATTCATTCAGTTTATTTATCTGTACACAAGGTAGGTACTTAGGTACATAAGACGCACCGTCAAATGTATATATTTATATCTCTAGAAATATGATAAAATACTCACCTCCAATACTGCATGTTGTTGGATGTATGCAGCAAACTCTGGTTGCGCTCTCGGAAGATTATCCGTTAAGACGTGTTGTTGATACCTTCCGCGGTAGAGCCCTCGCCGACACATAACACAATTGCGAAAACCTTCCATTGGAGCACAATAGTCCGAGGTCCGATCAATAAGCAGTTCAATAATCCAGTGTGATAGCCAAGTTCAGAAAACAGATCAGAGCACAATGTCCATGTAAATAGCCGGGTCAACGTTATAAGCAGATATCAGTGTCCGAAAAGATTGCCAAGTCAAAGTCGTTAAGAAGTATTGCATAAACAAGAAACGTAACACTCGCGCACAGTACCAATGAACGACTGTTACTTGACTTACCTGAGGGTCCCAAGTTAGAATACGGACACACCCCCGCCGGGGAGCGGGGGCGAGGTGCGCCCGCGGCTCGCCTCATACCACGACGGTACCCAAAACGCACAAACAAAAGAGATGCAGCTATTAAAAGTCATAAACCATGCTATTATTCTTTGAACTGGCCAGGCGGTACACCTAAAAGTGATTGTGTATACTGAAAATAATACTTACAATAATAAAAACAATGTTGCAATAAAAACTCGCTCATTGTATCGTAACAAATAGCGGCTATTGTTCAACAAAAAGCAAATCAATGTACGAATTACGAGGCACACCAACCAAATATTTATTTCAAAATCCCTTTTTGGAAATGGAGAAAACATTAAACTAATTCTAATGTGTGATGGAACACATGCAGCGGCTTCTCGGGACCTTGACCAGCTCATCGGTGCATCTTGTGTGAGGCCTACCCACTCTGTGTCTTGTCAATGGCTATATTCACGCTTATCGAACTTGCCCTAAGTATAAAAAAAATATTTGTATAAAATATATGTAAGGTAAATAAGTGTTTTTTTTTGGACCTAAGCAATGTAATTCCTTTATATTTCTATAAATAATTATGAAATACTGTAATCTACAACGAAATTATTGTTATTTTCCCCAATAAACGTTAATAATTGCAAAATTTTTTTTTTTTTTTTTTATCTTTAGGTACCTATAACTCTGAACGGACAACTATTACAACATAGCTGTCTTAGTAACTATTGTTCCAATTGAAAAGACCTGTCCAGGGACATATAGCTCATCGCTATTGGAGGGTTGTACCAAGGTCCATACATTTTTGCCCATTGTTTTTTGGCACGTCAATTCATTGTTTTGTAATGAGTTTTTTTTATGATACGTCGTATTATAGAGGCGCGAGGCCCTCGGACCGCGAGGCCGTAGGCGGTGGCCCACGTCGCCCACGCCTTACGCCGCCCCTGAGTGTGGATAAGTGGGAATACCATCCCTAGTAGGGAGAAGTGAGGAAAAAAAATGCGTTTTTCCCTCCAGTGGGCGTAAGCCAGTATTTATATGTGGAAAATGCGGTCTCGGCTACTTTCAGAGTTGACTAGTGATTTCGGAAAGCCATGTCAGAGGAAATATAGCGAAATATAACTGATAATAAAGTTAGTCCAATTTGCCTCTTCCTACACGCCAAAAGAAGTGCTTAAAAGTATAAGTATTTGATGAAAAGTTAGATTATAAAATATCTTAATATATTTTACCAGTAAGTTCAGATGATTCTAATGAAGAAGATGGTGAGGAGGAAGCAGAGGAGCCAGAGCCAGTTTCATATTTAGATGCACAAGTCTGGAGAACGGACTTCCTGAATGAAACCAACGTGGCTCGATTCATCAAGTTGTATAAGAACCACGGTTGGTATATAGGATGACTTACATAACATTTGGAAGGCACGTTAAGGCTAGTGTTCACTAAATATTTAACCAACGATTAGCAGCTAACCAGAGATTTGACAATGTCATTTAAAATTTTGTCTGATTAGCTTCTAACCGCGGTTTAACCGTCGGTTATATTTTTGGTGAACACGGGCCTAAGTTGGCCGTAAGTTTCTCGGCTGGATTTGAACAATGCTTGTTAACTCCAAGGGACCATTAAGCGGTTTGAAAAATTCGACTTACTAAGTTAAGGCCACTTACTTAATTGATTCCCGAAATTCCCATGGAAACGAAGTCCCGGGCGGAAAGTTTTTATTTATTTATTAATAATGAGTTTGCTTTAGACCACAATTTAACACAAGGGCGAAGTTACATATGCATATAAATATCCACAGACATTTCAATATGGAACATAGACTCCTCTAGAGTTGACTATTTGGTGCGTGAGAGAAAAATTCGAAAGGTCCTTAATGTGCTTCGAGACTTGAGATTGAAGCACAAAGTTCTCCTTTACAACGTCCAAAAGCAGATCGAAAGAACTAGTGTGAAACAGGTGCTATGGACTGAGAATTCTCTTAGACTGGGTAAGTAAAAGCAAATACTCTATCTATAACCTACAATCTCTTAGCAGCCCATATACGTCCCCACCGAGGGGCACGGGCCTCCCATAGAAACATACGAAGGGGGATTTAGGTCATAGTCAACCACGCTGGCCTAATGCGGGTTGGTGGACCGCTCGTCTTTCGAAAATGAATTTTCTTGAACGGGCGGGTTTTATTACGATGTTTTCCTTCACCGTTGAGCAAGTGATAATTAGAAATCCGGAAAGACGAATTTAGTGGTAGGTACAGGCCCGCACCAGGATTTGAACCCGCGACCTTCGGATTACAGATCTGGCTCACTACCAGCTAGGCTATCACTATCACTGGGCTATCAACCTACAATCATGTCCAATGAAATAGGGAACGCTTCACCATGACCCAGGATTTGGCAGGTCAAGTCATTTCATTACAGTGGAGCGACTGCCATCTAACATCCCTGTGACCTTGGTAACCTGACCGAATTGGATCATGGTTACTGTTTTTTTATTTTTTTTATTAGCATCCACAGACTTTATGTCCGTGCCCTTGTCTAGATTAAGTTTTCTTGTTAATAGGTAATTGCTTTTTTAACTTTATTACAATACTTTATCGAGTTGTGTGCAACTAATATACACACAGCAGCACATCAGGCTTTACATATTGACTTTAACGTCGCCCTTATTTCGCCGTAGGTAATAGCGTTGGCTTTCGTATTGCAAATAGCTAACCTGGCGTGCCGCTGTAATTTAGAAAATGAGTCATGGTAGTATAGGTATAGGCACAGCAGCACTGGGGATTGAACACGGTACCTCTCGCTAACGTGTCCGACCAGCAGGCTAGACCACTGAACGCTCTTTTTACGCAGACATTTGTGTAAAAGCAAATGTTCGTTCTCGAGTCCGATAATCCGTGTCCGTCTTTGTGTGAGTCTTAAGGGACTCACGATACAAAGGAAAACCTTAATGTGGGCCCGCCTTTGAATTTGCGGCGTTTACGAGATACTTATATTAGCGTTCGCAGAAGGGTGATCATGTACACGTTATAATTAGGCCTTTCTACAATTAAATCTACTCTTACTGCCTTCACCTAGCAAGCTGCAACAGATAACGCTAGAAATAAACCTAGATTTAATAAATAAACCAGTTAAAGCGGTTGTGTAGGTACGGTGAGAGTTAGCGAGCTAGAAATGTAGGGCAAGGGGATAAACAAATACTTAATAAATCAATTTCTCAGACCGTACTTGGTTAAAATCAAGAATATCTTGGTTAACCTAATTTAGTTAAGTATATTGGTATTATAAGTTCTCCATGCATGTAGACTAGACCGTCGTCCCAGACTCGATTTTCATACCCGTCGTAAGTACTTTCTAAGAAGTCTAGGTATAAAGTTAAGCGAACTTGATTGATGTCCCTAGGTAATATTAGCATCTGCGTAGCCTGATTGACTGAATGATGGATCATAGACGCGTGGAGGGCGTATTCCTTGTAGGCATCCAACAAGAATGGATTTCGGGGTGTGTTTAACGCTAAAATGAGTCCATCAGCACAGCTGGGCCCCAATCGAAATTTTAATGTTTGACTAAGTAAGTATGCCTAGAATTTCTCTAGAAAAAACGATATTATCTACGTAGCCAGATCTCCGCCCAGCTGCTGATGTGTAGGCCATTTAACGAAGGAAAAATAGAGGAAATAATTCGTGTAAAAGCGATTTTTGGCATAGTTGTAGGAAATGGTGTCTGAAGCAACATACTGAAAGTCCTGATGGATAGAAGTGGAGCTAACGGGTAGGGGGGAGTGTAAAGGTCCCTTTTTTAAGTTTTTCTTAACTAACTCGTAAATGGTGGCTCATAGCAAAAAAAATTATATTACTCAAGTAATCTATTTACATAAAATTCTCTACAAAAAGGTTCTTGACACTTTTTCGCTCGGATCAATATTTAATGAGATACGAAGGAAAGAAGAATAGTACGGTAAAGTTAGGTTTTGACCTAGAAGTTGATAATTATTGCTATGAGCGGGACCTTTTGGAATGTGTTCGGTTCGGACACCTTCCAGAATGACTAATCATTCTGAATACGTTCACGTTAAATATCTTCAGTTCCTGGATTCCATGGTACCTGGAATTTTGCTGAAACGAGCCTAAAATCGTCAAAAATTTTGGTATGATGTTTTTTTTGTCATTTTGCCTTTTTCCAGGGTATCTCGGCTATCACACCCGGGAAGTTTGGAGACTTTTCCGAGAGTCATCCTGAAAGTTGTTTGAACATAGAAAAAAAAAGGTTCCGCTCTGTAATGTATTTATATTCACAGTTACCTACTAATGTGATTAACAAATAAAGTTAGACGTGTACGATAATTAGGTATAACTTAAAACAATTTATTTTATTTTATTTATTTCAAACTAGCTTTTCGCCCGGGACTTCGTTCCCGTGGGAATTTCCCCGTCAATTTTCCAATGTTTTTAATAGTTATTCTGCTATTCGGAACGGAGAGAAATACAACAAATCAAAAACCATGGAAATCGGTCCAGCCGTTCTCGAGTTATAAGTGTTGTAACAAACACGACTTTCTTTTATATATATAGAAGATAAACAAATAAATTACACTATTAATTCGCCAAACTAAGTACAAGAGTAGTTTGTAGACGTAGCGCTCGCCCTATGAAGTAATCTTTTATAACCTATTTATACACTTAACTTTAACTTTATTAATATAACATAATAATGTACTTTTAACAATAATGCATCAAAAGGTTTGTGAGACGATTTTACAAACAGTTTGAGACAAGACGTTTAAACGCGAGAATTGATCATAATTAACTTTTTTCTTATAATATCTCGTTAAATATTGATCCGAGCGAAAAAGTGTCAAGAACCTTTTTGTAGAGAATTTCATGTAGATTACTTGAGTAAAAGTTTTTTTTTTGCTATGAGCCGCCATTTACGAGTTATTTAAGAAAAAGTTAAGGGACCTTTACCGCCCCCCCCCCCACCCGTTAGCTTCACCCCTATCCATCAGGACTTTCAATATGTTGCTTCAGACACTATTTCCTACAACTATGGCAAAAATCGCTTTTACACGAATTATTTCCCCTATTTCGCAGTAGTTGGTTTTCGTTGATTGGGCTAGTGTGGCAACAACCCCCGATAACTTTAAAACGCGAGCCCGAAAAATTATGTTTTCTTTGCGAATCGTATAGTTACGACAAATTTTGAGAAATTCTAGGCCAATGCCAAACACAAAAATTTCGATCATACTTAAAAGCACATTAACTTGTTTCTTTGTCTACACAAGGTGATAACGTATTTTTTTGCCTAAACGTAGACATTACTCCTACACCAGGCACGCGGGTAGCGCTCGGGGGGTGCACCCGAGTGGTGTCTACGTTTAGGAAAAAAAATCCTACCAAAAAATAAAATAAATAAAAAACAGAAGTGTTCTGTAAGTGATACTGATTCAGGATTTTGAATATAGCTAGGAGGTTTTTTTCACCCTGTGTATGATCTCAGGTCATCGTCTGGATTTTATGAATTATCCGCCTCCAGAAGTATTGGACGAATATTATACATTTATAAAGGATAATTACGACTCTATTTGTGACGTTAGCAGTGTTGGGCAAACGACCGAGAATAGAACCATTCCCGTAAGTAACATAGGTACAATATTTGTTAAGTATGAAGGGGGAAACAAAATATCGAAGCGTGAATGTAACTGGCTGACTGTTGACAAAACTGATAGATTGGTTCAAAATTATATTGAACTAGCTTCCCGCCGATTCCCGAGAGAATTTTGGGAATAAGTTACACACATAAACCTTTCTCTTGAATCACTTCGTCCGTTAGTAAAAACCGTATGAAAATTCGTTCAGTAGTATTAGAGTTTATTGCGATCAGATAGACAGACGCGGCGGCGGAAGGGGACTTTTGTTTTAAAATGTGTAAATGAAATGTCAAAAGTCCCCATCGAACCCGCATTCGCAGAGTTATTCAAGGTCAAGTTTCGTAAAAATGGGTTGTTTCGTAGGGAGAATTACACAGTGGGGCGTAGCATGGGAGCACCCTCAAAATAAAACGACAATCTGAATAAATTTTATCTTCGTCTGAGAGTCTGAATCATGTCTCCGGTCACTTTTACTGTTGATTTAAATTTAAAATTATATTAGCATTTTATTTTAGCACTTTATATAATAATAGTTGGCAACA
The DNA here is from genome assembly GCA_949987775.1 of Aproaerema taeniolella. Lineage (NCBI taxonomy): Eukaryota > Metazoa > Arthropoda > Insecta > Lepidoptera > Gelechiidae > Aproaerema > Aproaerema taeniolella. The sequence goes on from OX465257.1 coordinate 12,707,360, forward strand.
CTGGTCGTTCAGATACGCCAGCGGCTGCTAATCTGCACGACTGACTTGGCATTCCGTTGTCACCCCTTGATGCTTGGCACCCGGGGCGGTCTGCCCCCACCCTTACACCGCCTTTGGAATTACACCCTAAACTTTCGCTAACTAATTTAAATTCCTCCTATAAATATCTGTAATTTTTCACTTTGTAGCTATTGAGAATTTCAAACGGGAATCCGGACAACAAGGCAATATTAATTATTGGAGGGCAGCATGCGCGAGAATGGATCGGAATCAGCAGCGTTCTGTTCGTCGCACATAATATCATCACCAAGTTCGACAGGCTTCCCAACTACATGCAAAATAAGAACTGGTTAGTAAGCTTTCTTTGGCGAATAACGACTTCTTTTTAAATTAAATTTAATAGTATTAATATGGGTTTATAGTTTTTTAATTTTTAGGTCTATCTTTTATTTGGGCACAGATTTGGGTGACTTTTTTTTTGGGTATCCATCAGGGTGCTGCAGCCACGTTTAGAGACGTAGGTACGCATTAGGAACCTATGCGTTGCCGGGATTTGTGCAGTAATATTGTTTATTGGTCCATGGCAGTAATGTACGAAAAAAACTTATGCGAGACAAAAAAAACGACATGTGTCATGCAGTTTAATGCACTATGTATAGTGTAACCTGCCCGACATGTTTTAGTTTTATAAGCACGCGCTGTGTCTACATTATTAATTACTCGCTTTTCGCCCACGACTTCGTGTTAAACGTAATCTAAGGGGCTTCGCACACGGAGCCGATGCCGTAACGGTAAGCGTATTAGAGCGGGACCCAAGGAGAATGAGTTCATTTCCGTGGGACTTACCTCCGCCATACGAACTACTGGTATGTACTTATTCGGTATATGTTCCTGAACACAAAAAGTGCGGTAGTCACTTTCTAAGGGTATGGAGGGGGTAGCTATGACGTATCAAAGATGGCGGCCGGTCCTATTTTATTTACGCTATATTTAGATAACTACTGGGCAGATTTACTTTAATAGGGTCTCAAATGAAAGATAATTTAATATACATTGTTTTATTTTGAAGATTTATTAGTGTAAACCTAGTAACAAAATAAATATTTTCAAAAAACGACATTTTGTTAAATTAAACTTTTTTTACTGTGTGAAAAGAACAGAAACCGTTAAAATTACGGTAATTTAGCTTATTATAAAAAATAGCTACACTTATCAGCATTCTAATGAACCTAAAAACGTTTAAACCGAGCTATAAACAACGGAACTGCAGCCGTCTAAGTGAGCGTGGGTAGCGCCGAACTGACTACGGTACTTAGATTTTGGTACGAATAATCTTGAAAATAACGTGACAAAACGGGTAGAATCACAGCAAAATGAAAAAGTATTATGAACAGGCATCATTTTTTTGTCAAAAAATTTTTCTTCATTTTTTTAAGAACTAGTTTCAAAAATTCTCGCAACAAAAATAACTCTTTGTATCATATCGAAATAAAACTCTTTATACTTGCACGTACTTGCATTATATTTCAAAACAAAGGACTCAATGGTACTGGTCTGTACTGATGGACATGAGAGTGGAAACGTACGCACTCGAGGCAGAGGCAGGTCGCTGACGTGGGAAAGTGTACCTACAGCCGCCGTTATATTTTTTACATCGGCAACACTGAGATTCATTCCGAGGAATCCCTGCACCGTGCTGCGCCGTGAACTTAGGCACTTGTCGCTTCATTCATTTGAAATCATTTGGTCAGGCCTATGACACTGTTAGTACCAATAACTGCGAAATGGCGCTGCTATCGCCTTTTAAAACTAAAAAAATTGTTGATGTTTGATATGGGTTCCTTTAAAAAAAGTTCTTTAGCTTCATGAGGAGCCCTAAATTTTGCTAGTTTAAAAGCATTAATAAAGCTTTTTTTATTTGAATCTTTGGCCAATTTTAAAAAATCATACATGAGTTGAAACTGACTCCTGAGTAGCTGTTGCCTTTATGGTGTTGCTACGTAACAGCTACTAGGTTGGTACCCCTCTAAGTTTAATTTTTTGTCTGTTCTTGGAGGATGATTGCACTTTAAACAGACATAGATAAAAATTCAAATGCAATCTAAATAAAAATGCAAAGCATCTCCTTTTCAGATAACTAGATTATGTAATATGACATGCTATGGTTAAAGTTGCAATACACGAATCAAATGTTTTTGACCCTGATTGATTTTTTTAGATACATAGTTTCATTAAATAACTAGCTTTCTGCCCGGGACTTCGTTCCCGTGGGAATTTGGGAAAATTATGTAGCCTATGTGTTAATCCAGAGTGTCAGCTACCTCCATACCAAATTGTATCAAAATTGGTCCAGCCGTTTGAGTGTGAAAGAGTAACAAACATCCATACATCCGTACATCCATACTTACAAACTTTCGCGTTTATAATATTAGTAAGGATAAATATACGTACCAGCCGTTCCAATCACCAAAGTCATTTCTGGGGTATCATCCTCATCCTCATTTTGCTCTCGAAAATAATTAAGAATAAACAAATAAATAAACGCTACATACTCAAAGGCCCACACTTAGGTTTTCCCTTGTGTTGTGGGTCCCTTGAAACACACATAAAGACAAATACAAACACCCATGACCCGAGAACAATAAATCTTGGACATGCTGCTGGGTAGTAAGAACTAATATTACTTAAAGTACAGTGGGTAATAAATATGCCTATTGGGTTTCTTCATGGGACAGACTGTCAGCCGACTCACCCTGCACTAGAAATAAATCTGTATTGCAGTGGTAAGACATCTAGTCAGTTCACGAGAGGCAAGGTTATGGTACTTATAGTTGAGTTGTTGTACAACTGAATAGGTACTTCTCTAAAGGCTTAACCAATTTCCAGAACTAGTAAATAAAAAGTGAATAGATAGATTCTCAAATATAGACCCATATGTGTTGCCACAATTCCGTCAATATCATGTAGTGCAGAACACTTTACTTTATATAAATGGCAATCAGCCATTTTGTGAAAAAATTGTGGATAAGAACTTTTTTAAGTGACACACAGGTGACACCTTTAACACTCTCATGTTTTCAAAATGGTTCAATGATAATCAATGGAAAAGTAAAAGAAAAAAGAAAAATTTTCAATGACTATCAACGTCTGACCTTTTTGGCAGGAGCTGTCAGGCAACTTGAAAGACTACTATAATTGTTGAATTGTTTTCTTTTTTGGTGACCCCAGTGTCATTACACGGTTACACATTACTCTCTCTGCTCTTTGTAGCTGACCCACGTGATGGAAAGTTTTGAATTTGAAAATTAAAATAATAGGTATAGTGTGTCCAATTAAGAATAATACGTAACAGATTTTATGGACTTACCTACTTTATTCAGTGGTTCACCCAGAGCAATTCCGTTTTCAGTGAAGAGACATGTGTAAGAAAAGCGAATTCTCTTGCCTTGTTCATCGAATTGGGTTTTGTCAAAATGTTTTTGACAAACGCGTTGTTTCAACAATTGCTCTTCAGAGAGTTCAAGGAGTATAGGATTCGTTGGCGCGAGAAAAGACATATCCACAAACTTCTTAGATAACTGTTTCTCGGGAAACAAAACAACCGTAGCGTTTCACCTGTTGCAGTGCAACCACCAACACAACACCATGTTTCCATGTTAAAGCAGGCTAAGATGAAAAAATCGTCGACGGAGGAGGATTTGTGACAAGGATCTCAACTTCAAACTCAACATAAAATACACGAGCACTCAACTTGAGCTCGCAAGGGTTCATAGAATTACTCTTGAACGATATAATTGTATATAAAAATCACTGTTCGCCGATCATCGGCTGAAAGAAAAAATCTTCAGCCGATACCTTGTTGTGCCGACAGCTCAATTCGCCGAAATGACGTTCTAAATATTATTTTTTTTGGCGATGGCACGATTTGCAGATAAGCCGGTTCACTGAAAGCTCGACTGAGCGAATTAGCTATTTATCGATAGAAAGAATTGCAGAAAGCACTGTTCATATTTTCATTTACTAATACTTACTACGCCATTTTTTGGAACATAAGGTTTAGTTTTTTTAGAATAAAAAGTAGCTTATTTATTAATCTAGAGCAGCATATTCCATCAAAATCAGTCCGTTAGTTTTAGGCATAGAATAAATAAGGTGTAATTTACATTTGTTTGTTTAGATTTATTAAAAATTAGTCATAAAAAACTAATATAATTTGCAAAACAAATGTATTTATTTTAGATATAAAATTGTTACCAAATGTTGTTGATAGTTTTGACACTTGAAAATATTTTTTTTCACTTACCTACAAAATAAATAACAAAATTTTATATGGAATCAAAGCTAAATGGTAATAATACGGGTTACACATTGCAAAAGATGCTTATGACAATCATACAATAAAATAAATATATATGCATTTTAGTCATTTCCGCGACGAAAACTGATAATAAGTACTGCATTTATTTAGCAATGTACTTCAGTAAACCCCTGTGCAAACCATGAGAGTAATCATACATAATACCGTACTTGTACTTGCTCAGTGACAAGACGCCATCAAGACAGTTTGAGGTTATCTTTACATACAGCATGACGTCACAAGATGGCGAATTAAAGGCGATAGCAGCGCCATTTCGCAGCTATTAGTACTAACAGTGTCATGGGCCTGACCAAATGATTTCAAATGAATGAAGCGACAAGTGCCTAAGTTCACGGCGCAGCACGGTGCAGGGATTCCTCGGAATGAATCTCAGTGTTGCCAATGTAAAAAATATAACGGCGGCTGTACACTCTCGCACGTCAGCGACCTGTCTCTGCCTCGAGTGCGTACGTTTACACTCTCATGTCCATCAGTACAGACCAGTACCATTGAGTCCTTTGTTTTGTAATATAATGCAAGTACGTGCAAGTATGAAGAGTTTTATTTCGATATGATACGAAGAGTTATTTTTGTTACGAGAATTTTTGAAAATAGTTCGTAAAAATAATGAAGAAAATTTTTTGACAAAAAAAATGATGCCTGTTAAAAAACATTATGGCTGTTCATAATACTTTTTCATTTTGCTGAGATTCTACTCGTTTTATCACGTTATTTTCAAGATTATTCGTACCAAAATCTAAGTACCGTAGTCAGTTCGGCGCTACCTACGCTCACTTAGACGGCTGCAGTTCCGTTGTTTACAGCTCGATTTAAACGTTTTTAGGTTCATTAGAATGCTGATAAGTGTAGCTATTTTTTATAATAAGCTAAATTACCGTAACCATAATGGTTTATGTTCTTTTCACACAGTAAAAAAAAGTTTAATTTTACAAAATGTCGTTTTTTGAAAATATTTATTTTGTTATTAGCTTTACACTAATGCATCTTTAGAATAAAACAATGTATATTAAATTATCTTTCATTTGAGACCCTATTTAAGTAAATCTGCCCAGTAGTTATCTAAATATAGCGTAAATAAAATAGGACCGGCCGCCATCTTTGATACGTCATAGCTACCCCCTCCATACCCTTAAAAAGTGACTACTGCACTTTTTGTGTTCAGGAAAACATGCCAAATAAGTACATACCAGTAGTTCGTATGGCGGAGGTGAGTCCCACGAAAATCGTTATTTGAAGACTTTTTTACGAATGGGTCCCGCTCTATATCGTAATACGCGCGTATTATGAACAAATACATCTTCAAACAAGTCCGCAGACGAAGCGGCGGCGCGGCTTGTTTGAAGATGCACTTTCTCGAAGTTCTCGCGTTCTACGCGCGTATAAAGATACGCTTACTTTATGACGCCGTGTGCAACGGGCCTAATTTCAGCCCTCCAACTATCCTTGTGTAAAAAATCAAATCGTTGCGTTGCTACGTTTTGACTTGAAGGGCAAAAAAACACACACTCGACGTGTATATTGAAGTAGTAAGGATTGCATTTAGTGCTTATTGTTCTTATCTAAATTATCGAAATTACACTAGGTATATAATCCCAGTGGTGAATACGGATGGCTACGCCTACTCTCATATAGTGGATCGACTCTGGAGAAAGAACAGACGCACGTATAAAGATAAGGATTGCGAGGGGGTGGACCTCAACAGGAATTACCCGTATGTACCTATTTTACGATTTTACTATTTAAACAAAAAAGCGATTACAGCTCAATCGATTGAGGGTAACTAGCTGCATTAACCCGTTGCGCGCTTGTTTACGGCGCGGCGCGTGCGATACGAATCCTGCACACACGTATGCGCAAGAACCGCGCGAAGGTTTAAAATTCCAGTTATGAAATCCGAACCAACATACTTACGTACTCGTGCTACAGATACATACATTGCAAGTTAATAAAAAGCTTGTAAAAAACATAAAAATAGGTTAGCAGCGTCGCATCACAATTTTTTGTATGGCGACATTGGCGCCCAGCTTGGATTGGGCGGGACGCTCAGGACTTTGCCCTATGCGTATGCATAGCTCAGACTGTGGTGTCTGTAACACAGTCCCGTAATTTACTTACCTAAGATAAGGTTGCTGGCTAATATTAAAATATTAAATATTAAAAAAATATTAAATATTAAAACGCGACCACGGCGTGTCGTCACTCTCGGTACTGACACACTCCACGTTTATTCGGCTAATTTGCGCGCGCGGATATGTGTAAATATTAAAGGCAGCTAAATAGAACCAGGAAATATCTAACTTGATTTGCAGAACAGCTTGGGATTTAGCTGGTGTTACAGAACACAGATTGTGTCAAGAGGACTACGCTGGGACCGAACCCTTTTCGGAGCCAGAAACTCAATCTTTACGTGTAAGTAAAGCTAAGCAATAACTCACATTTTTTTGTAAAAATCAAGTTTAAGTACAGTAGCCGGCAAACTTCTTGGCCATCGCGTGAGGTGGTGGGGGAAAGCTCTCTTTTCTCCGCACCTCCGAAGAGACCTATTTTTCGTTTCTGCGCATTCAAGGTCGTTTATCCAAGAAGTTTGCCGGCTACTGTACACCACCCGCTGCGATATTTCCTATCTCAACCACAAAAGTTGCATGGAAGAAATTGCATGAAGCGATGAGGCCGCCTTATTGTAGGTATACATTTTATAAGTACCACTTCCTTTATTCCAATTGTTTCGTGTGCACAATAAATAAAATTGGTATAATTTGGTAGCTATCTGACACGGGAAGCGCATAACCTACATACAGAGTGTAAGGGACAGCTTAGCAAAAGTTAAACCAAAAATTCAGACCATAATTCTGAATGTTTTTCCAGTAGAATTATCCTCAGGAAAACGAAACGCCTTCCCGAAATAAATCAACGAAAGGCCATGTTAGGAGTACCCGAATCCGACGAGCCATGCATTGATGAGGAAGCAACCGGGTTTGATTGGATGATACCAAGCGGCACCTTGTAGTCTCTGCCTACCCTAGTGGGAAACAGGCGTGTGCGTTTATATGTAATTGGTGTTCAAAAGAGTTTTCTTTGAGAATTTATTTAAACGAAATAAGAACTTAACCGATTAACTCACCACCACGTTAGACTATGCCCTAATGCCGAGTACAAAAACTAAACATTTCTCTCAACTACTCTAAGGTAGACTGGAAGAGATCCCTACAGGGATAAGTCCGCCTTTGCTATTAAATTACCTATAAAATGTTTTGTATAACACTGTTTTTGAGCAATAAAGAATTTACATACATACATACATACATTTTATTCCAGAATCTATACGACACTTTGAAAGGCAAATTGCAAGCTTTCCTGGACGTGCACGCATACGGTCAGTTGATCCTGTACCCACGGTTCTATAACGCCACGCCTTCAGATAAACTGGTCGAATTACGCACTACTGCCATGGAAATGAAGAAAGTAAGCGATAATTACATACATTAATCTAATTTGTCAAGGCCTAATGAACTTTAAGTGATATTTTGGTGGTTTGAAGCTTTAACACCAAAGGTTAGTCAAGTTATTTGTCTGTATCAAACTAATGTTATTATAATTTCACTAGTGAAATTTGGGTTTGACTAAATCCCTGCGACATATCTACTCTCAGCGTGAATTAGGTACGGACGGCCGCAACTCAGGTTACCACACGCGTGCACTCTGTGCTGTTGTAATAAGAGCGGTTTTGCAATGAAAATGGAGTAACCTGATGCGCTGGCCCCTGTACATTTAGTTGGCCAATTTTGTTTTCATTTTACAAACACCATCATTATAAGCAAATAAAAACTTACCAACAGAGCAGGAAACACGCCTACTTAATGTGTATCTAGCGCGTATCTTGCTGGAGCTTTGAAAAACCATCCTGCTTGAACGTTAAAATTATCTCTCGGCAGCAAGATATGCGCGTTGCTGCCGAGAGATGAGTAATACCTCATACGGTATTACTTCACTACGTATTGTATATTACTAGCTGATGCCCGCAACTTCGTTTGCGTGTTAATTTTTTCTTTTGAACAGATTACACTTTATTTTAGTTGATTAAATATTGATTTAGTTTAAGATTTAGATTTTTACATACAAAAGTTTTTTCCCGCTAACTCCCGTTCCCGTGGGAATTTTGCAATATCCTGTTGCAACTAAGCTTTAAGTTTACTAAGGTACCTGCATGCCAAATTTCAAGCGTCTAACTTAAGCGGTTTAGATTTTTCATACAAAATGATTTTCCCGCTAATTCCCGTTCCCGTGGGAATTTCGGGAATTCCTTTCTTAGTGCACCTCTACGGTACCTAAGCTACGTTCCTTCCAAATTTCAAGTGCCTACGTTTAGCCGTTTAGGCTGTGAGTTGATATGTCAGTCAGTCAGTCAGTTTCTCCTTTTATATATTTAGATTAAATAAATTAAAACTTACCTGTGCATTACGCTAAGGATCCTTATCCTTAACCAAATTCCAAATTTCCTTACAGATAATGAAACAATCAACAGGCGAGGACTATGTTTATGGCACTTCAGGAGAGGTGTTGTATCACTTATCTGGAGCAGCTGTAGACTGGTTTCACGAAAATGGTGTTACCCTGACTTATGCGATAGAGTCTCGCGACACCGGCAAAGAGGGCTTCCTTGTCAAAACTGACAAAATCCAGGACGCTGGCAAGGAGTTGCTTGGAGCAGTCTTACAGATTGCTAAATCTGTGGAGCCCGCAAACAAGCTGAGATCACAAAACAGATGGCTTTGACTTGGTTGTAAATATTGTTCTCATAGGTTTGTTACGATCTTGCGGCTATATATACATGGACCAGAAGCTGACGGATATACATAATTGTGATTCTTTAGTTCTTTGAGAAATGCTGACGCATGGACTCCATGGTGGCTTGGCTTCAAGTAGCTTGTTTCTTACCAACCGTTAACGCAATGGAAGATTTATACGAGTACCTCTTTATGACTTTACATTTACGTTCAAAAAAAAGCTAACGGCTAAAAAGTTAAAATTGTGATTAAGTATGAAATATAAAACTTGTACCAAATACCAAGTTTGACATAAATGACGCGCTTATTTTCACGGTCACGGCACTCAGATGACGGTTAAACTTCACTTTGATTGCACCAAACAAGCTTGCTCGCCCTCTGGCGATGTCATTTCAACACTTTTGACATTTGACCGCGGCGCATTTCACCGCGAGCACGTGCTTTGGTTACAAGTTACACCCACACTTGTTAAATAAAAAACAGTAACTACACAAATAGGTATAATATTCATTGCATACAGCTAAAAGGCACCACATTATTGACATCGGTGGGTTACAAAAACAAAATTTATTCACGAAAATATTTGACTAGAATTTATCAATTGTATCATATATGTAGGAACAACTCCAACGTCACAAGTATACTTAATATACAATGTATTTAAGTAATTACCTACAACAATATACGTAGGGCTCTTTTATTGTCATGCGTGTTTGCACACGCATGCGGGCCAGGTCCGCATGCGTGCCGCCCGCAACCTGCCATTTGATACATTTTTTTATTGTAAGGCGGGCCACACGCACGCGGGAAAAGAAAAACATGTATGAAACAACAGGTTCTGGGTGGCACGCATGTGGGCCTGGCCCGCACGCGGGCACAAACACGCACTACATTATGAGAGCCCTTAATCACGTTTAGCGCTATAATTACCCATTCTCAGTACTCTAAAGAACACTTGATAGCTTATATCTACTGGTCCCAATGTAAACTCCAATACATTTCTTCAATTCCTTATTAATATTAAATTAATTAAATAAATTATTCGTATGACTCGTACACAAGTAGGCATAAAATCTATGTTATATCAACCAGAGAATCGTAGCTAAGGCCCCTAGCAAACAGCGTCTTTTAATCGCGCAGATGAAGCGCGAATACGCGCTTCAAACGCGATTGGAACGCAACCTTGTAACCTAAGCACACGGGGCGATCGTGAAACGCGCGTCTACTGCGCGAATACGCGCAGGTACAGAAATACAGACTCGCTGTAGTCGCGCTCCCTCTACCCCTCCTCCGATCCTTTGTACGCGCTTCATATGAGTTTCGAACGCGCTTCACACGTGCGATTGCATCGCATCTTATGCGCGTTTAAATCTATGAAAACGCAAAAATCGGCATCTAAATCTATGAAAACGCGTTTAAATCTATGAAAACCCAAAAGCGCGCGTCGATACGCCGTGTGCTGATACCAAATAATGTAGTTTAGCGGTTAGTTGGGAACACACCTAAACCGTGTGCAGCACATAAAGACCTTTACGTAGTCGTACGCATACCCATGTTCCACACTTACGCATACGAGTAGATCTGGGTACGTAACTACGCGTGAACCTTTGCGTTTCATTGGGTGTCTTTAAATTAGTTAGCATAAATTAAGAATGTGAATCGGTCCACGAAACCGAACAGATAAACATAGGTTATATTGCCCAAAGAACATAGGTCAAAATATGATACAAATTATTTCGTCTAACCATACAACTTGTGCGATCAGCTGATTTGAATTTGTTTCAAAAGTCGTTTTTTTTTTAATTTGATATAGGTTCCTAGGGGAAAGTTATACCTGAGTTTGATTGGGAGAAATACCCACTACGTTTCGCTAACTAAGCTAAAGTCACCCCAGACGTGGCATCAAAGGCACACGTGGCAAAATGTGTTCACTTTTAGTGCAGTGCTATTAATGTACCTGCACAAGCCGTTTTCGACAGTTTGTGGACCTGCAGTAGGTAAAGTACGCAACGCTCACTGCACTATGCGTAAGACGTAATAATGTACCTAAATATGTTCCAACCACTTTTCGCACGACAACGCATCATTTACAGAATCCATTTCAACCAAGCAAGTGAAGTGCGTATAAAACAAGGAACCTACTAAAAAAAATCATGCAAAACGCTTAAGTATTAAAACCTGAACTCTTTTGCCGTCTAATGGTCTTACCAAACTTCCAGTGTGCTTTAAGAGCTCACTGAGCGTAAAAATGGAGGATAATTGATAAGTTTCTATCGGATTAACGAGGGGAATATAATTAGATTTGCTACTGTTAAACCTTCGCGTGCTTTTTGAACACATGGTGTACGAGATTTGTATCGCACGCAACGGGTTAGATAATTGCAGGTTCATCGTCGGTGCCACCTTTAAGAGGAATGTCTTTTTAAAATGGTTTATTTCCACTTTTGATCTTTTTTAATCTGGCAATGCCATTCGATTCTCCATATAATTTTACGTAGCTTACTTTTACTTCTCTTTTTAAATACGTCTTATTTTATTATAAAACTTGACCATCAAAATTGTCTTCCGCATCAAAACGGCTCATTTTGCGCTCATTTTTACCCATAGTGAGTTTTTTTGAAAAGAGTTTTTCACTATTTCTGAAAAAATAGACTACACTGAAACCCTTTTGAAAGACACTCTTCAAGTAGACCCCGTTGATTTAGACAGATGTTTGCGGCCTGTCAATAAAATAAAAAAAATCGATACCACTTCTGCAACTTTGTTAAGACCCATAGACGACATTAAGTTTAAAAAAAATCAACGCTTATCTTTCTTAATGCAGCCATTTTTCATTGTATCACCTCCAGCGTGTACATGTACACTGACGTCATCGCCCATGGCTTGGAACCTGAGAAGCTTTTCGTCGGCAGCGCGGATTCTCTCCTGCAATATCTCCACAGTCCTATTAAGGAATTTGATCTCTTCCTGAAGTGGGTACAGCTGCATGTTCATTTGCATCAACTCCTTCTCGTGAGCCACTTGCAATGTGTGGAGCTGTATGAAAACAAACACTCGCTATCAAAAACAAGGGTAGATTATGTAAGCCTGACTTGTATCATGCATGAGGTAATGTTGACGTTATTATGATGCCTGCTTTCAGAGTAGTAATACAATCATCTTCAATTTTTTTTTACTATCATAATTTGATGATAGTTTTCTTATTGATCTCATAGTTTGAAAAAATAAGACAATAATAATTGTCAGAAATCTATACTCTTTCCTGAAACTGGTTCGAGTGAAAAGACAAGAGTTGAATTTCGTAATTAAATAGAACGTGCATTTTTATCAAAATCAAGCCTTAATTAAACGACCTTGTTTAGTTTTCGTTTCGTTTTCAGACTTTTAAATTGCATGAACAGCAGAAAAAGATGCTTAGGTAATCCTACTAATATTATAAATGCGAATCTGTCTGTCTGTCTGTTAAAATTTCACGCCTAAACTACTGAACCGATTTTGATGAAATTTGATACAGAGATAGATTAGACCTTGGTAAAGGACATAGGCTACGTTTTATCCCACATCTGGGCACGATATAACCTGTAGCCCACGCGAGAAGAGCCGTGGGCGGAAAGCTTGAGTAGTAAATAACTCTAAAATTAAAATTTTTGTATGACTGACATTCGTTTGCTTATTTCTTTTAAACGGCCAGTTTCGTTAAAATAAAGGTTATACCTACGTCCGCTACAATGCCACAGACAGACAAACAGATACACACGTCAAACTTATAAACCTCCTTTTGTCGGGGGTTTAAAAACTTCACATTAATATCGTAGTCTTCGCATCTAGCACACAAGTAAGCCTCGATCGATACTGCCAGACGCCAATTTGTAAAACATAACTTTTCCTCAACCTAACGTTAACAAACTGATTGATTTACCGTATTTCCGCAAAGTAAGTAAAGTAATTTAAATATTTTAATGTAAAATGATTTCATATACGATGAACATAAGCAATCAATTCCATACACGCAATTCAGGGTGATTAGAAGGGTTGAAATAGGAAGCTTTGGGGCCTAACCGAACGTCTAAGATTCATCAAAGAAGCAGAGGCGGCAGGCAGGGGAAAAGTGGTCAATTACAACCTCAAAATGGCGATCAAAAGTCGAAACACAGCCGTCATAGATGCCTTGAGGTCTGAATGCAACAGCGAAGAACCGTTACTCGCTAAAATATATATATTATATACATTATGTATTCATATATTTATTATACTTATTTATAAATTGTAAACCTCTATGGAAAGTATTGTATTATAGTTTAAAATCAAGTATTAACAATAAAACTTAATCTAGACAAAGGCACGGACATGAAGTCTGTGGATGCTAATAATAACACAAAAAAAAAACCGAACGTCTAACCAAATCGGTGACATTTACAAAGTTCACGTAATGAAATCCAAATCCAAAAATAATGCACGATACGAATTAAGAGAAAGAAGCACAAGAGGTTTTTGTTTGAATCTAATACTACGTGGCAATCTGTGATCTCTACTCTCTACCTACTCCGATAGGGTACAGCACAGGATAGGTGTGAACGTATCTGAGCATGTACAACTTCAAGTTTTTTTAAGCGTATGTACAGACACCAATTTGCACTACGAAAGCCGGCGTTATTACGAGCGCCATACGGAAGACGTCAAGGTCATTGTATAGCCTGATGTGCTGCCGTGTGTACCTAGTAGTGCAATATCACTTACATCTTGGATGCGTTTCTTTTTCAGTAGGATAAATTCTTCATTAGTTCTTTTAAGGGAATCCAGCAGACTGTTTCTTTCAAACATGTAACCCTCTTTTTGCTTGCGAGCCTCTTCCAGTTCAGCCTCCATCTCTGTATTCATCCGCGCCAAAATATTTTCAGTGGACTTCGACGACGACGATTTGTAAACACTTTTCTTTTGTTGCGGATTTATGTTTAGTAACACTGAAAATAAAAAATGCCAGTATTACATTTACTAAATTAAAAAAAATAGAACCAACTTCAAAAAAGCGAAAAATAAATACAATATCATTTGATGTGTTATGTAGTAGTACCTACCTACTGAGCTGTTTGAAGTCGGTGCGAAGGTGGCCTATCAAACTTAATTTTCTTGGCACCGACTTTTTTTTTTGAAGTTGGTTCTATTTTTTTTAAAGTTTTTATTTTTCAATTTTAAGTGCAAATTATAACCTTTTAATTTTTTTTGAAGTCGGTTAATAAAACGAAGTGTTAGCTTTGAAAAGTTTAAACGATTTTTTGTTTTTTATTTTACATACATACAGTTTAAACTGAGAACCCCCCTTTTTTTGAAGTCGGTTAAAATACTAAATAAAACCTTCTCATAAATGTAAAAAATACTTTTCTGAAAACCGCATCAAAATCGGTTCAGCCAAACACGAGATAATCGCGGACAAACATACATACATACAAACATACATACATACAGGTCAAACTGAGAACCTCCTTTTTTTTGAAGTCGGTTAACAATAACTACGTGGTTCATTAATGTATTTGTAACGTAATCACCTTCTTTCTCTTTTTGTAAAGAGCGCAAGTTCTTTCGCAACTCCTCAGTTTCCCTGTTGATTTTGGCAATTGTACGTTGTTTTGATGTAAGCTCTGCTTGCATACCCTTTATTGTTGCTATTAAATAGCTATCTTCTTTCAACTTGTTCAAGAGGGCAGAACTTGGCGTTATTCTACTAGCGACTACTGCTGATGAAGCTCGCTCAGGTTTACCACTCGCGGTTTGAGTCGATATACTGCGACGAAATACAGGTTCAGCTTGCACCGAGGCATCGCTTGTGTGTGTTTTGTTTAACTTGTTCTTAAGTTCTATATTAACTTTGCGCTCCTCCATCAATTGTCTCTCGACGTCTATAATGTGGTTTTCGTACTTTTGCTTCATATCGCCGAACTTTTCTTGTAGCGTTAACAATATACCCTGGAAATGGTCTTCTTTATCTTTAAGCTCTTTTTCCAGGCGCATTATACGTTCTTCCAATAGCTTCTTTTTGTTGTCTTCTACTGTGGATGACTTTGACGCCACTGCGCAGACAAAAATAAAATTACTGAAAATGAAATAACTACACAATTTTTAAGATAACTAAGAGAAGTAACATACCAATTAAAGCTGAAACTGAATCAGGATGCTTTCTTTTCAATATCATCTCCATCTCCTTCACTTGTCTCTGAAGATCTTGAATAACAGCAGCATCTTTCTCTTGTCTTAATGTTAAATTTTTCCTTTCATTCCTTTCTTTAGTAAGCTCTGCCAAATACTTGGCTTCGTTATCTTTCGCCGTATTCAATTCAGTGTGTTTGTTTTCATATTGTTTACTAAGACGACTAAGGTATTTTTCGCATTCAACAAGTTTAAGGTCAGTCACATGTTTTTCTTCGGTGATTTCGTGTAATTTCTTTTTCAACGCTTTGTTGTCCTCTGTCAGTTGCACATTGAGTAATTCGAGGCTTTTAACTCTTTCATTTGTATTTTTCAGCTCTTCCAAAATTTCTTCATTTTTACCTTTAATGTTATTATAACTATTGCAAGGAGTTTCATTGTTAGAAGTTTTTTTGGGCGAGTTTACAGTGACCTTACTTGTTTTGACACTGTCTCGTTTTTTTGAATCAATAACTCCGGCAGAGAAAGGCCTCATTTTAGGCTTGCGTCGGACTTCACGAACAATTTCCTTTTGTTTTGGAGTCTGCTGAGTCTGAAATAATAACCATAATTTAGTTACGAAAAATTTTTCATAAATAATAAAAACATTCCTTTACCGCAGGCTTTTGTAACCCATATTTTACAGCAAATATATAAAATGACTAAAATAATAATAATAATAATCTGAATATCTGAATAAACGTTGTAACTATATCTTTGACTTATTAATTAAAATTACAAATAATTAATCCAAACATTCATCTCATTTAACAAAATCCGTACTTGCGATTCTCATTTTGATAGACGCGTAGCCAATGTTTAATATTGGGAAAATGTTTGTGTAAATAATTTTACACGTTAAAAACGCATGAGTAACCGACTTCAATCCCAACAACAGTTCGCACAAAGTAGATAGCTAGTATTTGTTGCAGACTACAATGCCTATTAGCAGATAACCACAAACGAAAATGTAATTCATTTATTTAGATGATGTTCTGGTTTGTAGTATTTTTTGTTTTTGTTGATTTTTTAAAAGCGCTGAGTTATTTTCGATAAAATTTATATGGGACCACTTCAGGAGTATACTCTTTCGAATAAAAAAATAATTTTGAAAATCGGCTTACAATTGGCGGAGTTATCGCGTAACAAAGATACAAAAAAATAAATTTAAAAAAAAGCATACAGACGAATTGAGAACCTCCTCCTTTTTTGAAGTCAGTTGAAAACAGATATTTATTATCGGGTCATGGGTGTTTGTGTCTGTCTTATATGTTCCGAGAGACCCACGATATAAGGAAAAACCTTAGTGGGCCTTTGAGTGTCTAGCGGGTATCCTCGCAGATCAAGCACTCATTTAACAAAATCCGTACTTGCCGTTCTCATTTTAATGGGACGAGTAGCCAATTCTTAAAAATTGGACTGTCAATATCCACGCAGATCACTTTGAGTGTGCGGTTACCAGAGTCTTAACAGTAGTTCAAAAACACGCAATGAGGTCTTCTCCTCGTGACAGCAAAAAAGTCGGGCCATCCCACCTCGGCGAACATACTTTAGGCACTACAATATCGCGGCATAATGGATTAAGTTTTTCACTAATTGTTGTAGAGTTCCTCAGTTGACTTCCGAAGAGATCGGGTAGTGCTATTTGTGACCATGAACTTATTTGCCTACCCGAAATGGATTATAGGCATGAGTGAATAGCTAGAACTTATTTGTTTACCATGTCCAAACCACCGTTTTATACTACGAGTTGTCAAGAGTTCGACGACCATAACCTAATCGGTAATACTCTTAGCAGCAATTGCTGTTATCTAAAATACATTGAGATAAGTTGGACACCAAAACTTGTTTAGGTAGTGGCTTTGACTCTCCTCGAGTAACTGCAACCGGAGGCAACGACCGGTCACGGTAAGGAAAAGGTTGTCTTTCTGGTTCCAAAACAAATATAATCACATTGGCGCCAGATTTAAGCCTATTGGATGCATAACTTGAACAAGAGATCATTTTTATAAGTGCCCATTAGGTCGCGATTCGGTTGAGTGGGAATGAGGCTGCCTCTTGATCGACGGGTCCTGGGTTTGATTCCCGGTCAGGGCAAATGTTTGTATAAAAAGCAGATGCGTTTATTATAATGCTTCGCGACATAAGTCACTTCTCAGGCCTGAAACTAGCCCTATGCTAGTAACTCTAAACTTAAAAAAATTATAACCCCCGACATTTATTGCGTATTAAACGACTGAACCGATTTTGATAAAATGAAGCTAAGAAACATTAGATCACGTCCATATAAAAAAAACACATCGAAATCAATCGATTCGTTTAGGAGTTACGATGCCACAGACAGACATACAGATACACAAGTCAATCTTATAACACTCCTTTTTTTGTCGGGGGTTCAAAAGCACGACGACACGTGGTGGAGGAACAAAAAATAGGCAAATTAACAAACACTCCTTTCTCTTCATTGACAATTCTTAGTATGAAAAAGTACAACAGTGAAAAGAACACCGGGAAATATTGAATACTGGAGATATGAATGAATCTATACATAATAGGTCTTTACCTATGAAATTGCCGATTTTTTCTCAAGCTTTATTTTATTGATAATTTATTTGATTGAACAGCTATTACTAAAATTGTTTTGTATTTAAAACCTTGGCCATATAACGGAGATATTGAGTCAAATTAATACATATTTACTTTAGACTTATTTGCTGAAAAAGAAGCTCAAATATAGCTCGTTTCATCCGTTGCCCGTTTCATTGCTTATTTTTGCTGTACCTTTGTTACAGTTTCAACTTTCAATAAAGTAAGTATGATGAAAATTAACTTAATGTTGTCCAAACCATCCCACAAAATTTTGCTAAATTTGGATTTCGCATTCCCGAAAAAAATCCAAAAACGTTAGTATGGAAAATTCAGTTTTCCAAAAATATTGTATGAAAAACGGCAATTTCATAGGTAAAGACCTATTATTATAAAGAGGAAAGATTTGATTGTTTGTTTGTTTGCATTGAATAGGCTCCTACTGGACCAATTTGAAAAAATATTTCACCATTAGAATCCTACATTATCCGGGATGGACATAGGGTACATGATTTTCCTGAATTACCACGGGAACGAAGTCCCGAGCGGAATGCTAGTATTGAATAAACTAAACGAGTTAGCTAATTATTAAAAGGTTCCAATCTAAAACCTCTACTCACGTTTCATCTGATATTTAATTTAACCTTCAAAATATTTATTTTATTATGTTGTTATGTACCTTTTTTAGTGTTCCGTAGTAATCTACGAACCCTTATAGTTTCGCCATGTCCGTCTGTCCGCAGGTTTCCTAAGAAACCCTTGGTACTACAGAGCTGAAACTAAGCATGATTATACATATGAATCACGCCGACAAAACTGTAGAGTAAAATCTTGGAAAAAAAATTTTTTTCGGGTGTCTCCCATAGACGTGAAAGGGCGATGAATTTTTTTTTTCTCGCCAATATCATTGAGTGGGGTGTCATAGGATAGCATTTTAAAAGATAGAAGGGGTTTACTAAGAACGTTTTTCTCCGCTCCGTTTGCGAAATATAAATTTTTAAAGTGAAAATTTTTGTCAAACACAAGTGTCCCCCCCCCTATACCTGCTAAACGGTTGTTTCTAAAAATGTGAAAAAATTCACGTTGGTAGAATATACAACGAAATTTAAAGGAAAACTATCACGCATAAGTTGGTCCTTCAAGTTTGCGAGTAATAGTCGTCCAAGTGCCAAACACTGTTGGGATTAATAAGAATGTATTTGAACCATGCTGCTACGGAACCCTACAATGCGCGTGGCTCGACACGCTCTTGGCCGGTTTTTACCCATATTTCATTTGTATATGGGTAAAAAAAGGTACATAACAACTGTAAAGAAATATTATGATTAA
This sequence comes from Aproaerema taeniolella, assembly GCA_949987775.1. NCBI lineage: Eukaryota > Metazoa > Arthropoda > Insecta > Lepidoptera > Gelechiidae > Aproaerema > Aproaerema taeniolella. The sequence goes on from OX465257.1 coordinate 12,726,617, forward strand.
GTATAAAATCATCAATGATAAAGTCATTTTCCTTCTTAAACAAGTTTAAAGCACCACTATAAACAGTCATCAATGATCCAGTTTACAAACATGAAGGAATACAGAAAACATTTACGCATCGCGTCGCAAAGCCGCAGCATTCATGTAATATTCCGCAAAAGCACGGATGCGGATGAGGTTTAGTCGCAGACGCAGCGTGAGAGCTTAAAAGGCGGGGAGGTGCGCGGGCGCATCCGAGCTGCTTCCGCGGCGCAGTACCGGCACCGTCAGTCAGCGTTGCAAAACCTACCGATTTTTCGGTAGATCTCCCGATATTAGCCCTCGTTTACCGAAATACCGATTACGAAGGCATGTCTACCGGTTTTTTAGTTTGTCGCTGGTTTTTACGAGAAAAAAACTAAATACTTTATTATTTGTAGCAACACTACACTATTTTACTCTATGAACATGCTATGAACCCTGCCCATAGTCCATCTCAATCACACTTATTAACGAAATTATTAAGCTATCCTTTTCTCGCGCATATTCTGATCTTATCGTCTCGAAATAAAAATGGACTCTATAGAATACGTATTAAGATTCATAATACTAGAAGGATTTGATAGGATACAGTAAGGGAAATCCCCTGTAAACATGAAATGACTTCTTTTTTGAAAACATTTCATATTCGATTCATTCTTTCTCGTAGAGCTCGTACGTATTCATTTTCTTAGTGCGAAGTTAACTTCATAATGTCTGAGGAAAGTTCAGATTCTGATTCTGGTGCTGGCGCATCGACCAGTACAGGTGTCAAGCGAAAGAAATATCAACAAAAATATAAAAAAGAGTGGGAGTTACGACAGGAATTCTCTGCATGGTTGTCTCCACATTTATCAAAACCTACTTTTGCAATGTGCAAATCTTGTAATAAGGAGATAAATATATCTTCGGGATACGACGCTCTCAAAAAACATGCCAGTTCTAAACTTCACGAAAAGAGTGTTAAGAGCTTAGCTGTTCAACCAAAATTGTCAGACTTTGTTAGTAAAGAAGTTACCCAGTTTAAACATCAAGTGAAAGAAGGTAAGTAAGTTATCAAATTCTTTGCGCCGCACCGTTAGCAATGTAAAATAGAGTCTGTATAATGAATTGTTAAATCAACAATTTCATTCATTTCAGGTGAAATCCGGATTGCTGGGTTTGTGGCTGAGCATAATCTTCCATATAATATTACTGATCATCTTTCTAAATTAGTTGTACAGATTTGTCCAGACTCTAAAGTTGCAAAAAGTTTAAAATGCTCACGTCCAAGAGTGCAGTCTATCGTGGAAAATGTAATTGGTGCAGAGAGTTTCGCAGAACTTTGTGAAGATTTACGTAATGTTAAATTTTCGTTGGTTATTGATGAATCAACAGACCTATCAACGACAAAACATCTTTGCATGGTGGCAAGGTATGTCAAAAATAATCAAGTACGTGATTCTTTTCTCGCCCTGATTCCCCTTTCTTCAGCAGATGCTACCACACTTTGTGAAAGCATTGTAAAGTTTTTCATGGACAACAATATTCCTTATAAAGATAATTTGATTGGATTTGCATCCGATGGTGCAAATGTAATGATGGGACAAAGACATTCAGTGATGGTTTTATTAAAATCAGAAATCCCAAATTTATTCATCATGAAATGTATATGCCATTCTTTTCATTTATGCGCATCTTATGCTGGCGAGAAAATCCCTCGATTCGTCGAAGATTTAGTCCGGGACATTTATAATTACTTCGGTTCAAGTCCGAAAAGAACAAAAGAGTATGAAGAGTTTCAAATATTCTGCCAATTAAAAATTCACAAGATTTTACACCCTTGCCAGACGAGATGGCTGTCGGTACATGCAGCTGTTAGTCGGATTCTAGAGCAATATCCTGCTCTAAAATTATATTTCATCGATGCTGCCGCCTCACAAAACGAGTTGCTAATGGCCTCAAATATTTTAAATAAATTGAACGATCCGGTATCTCTTTTATTCCTTCAATTTTTAGATTTTGTCTTGCCAATTTTTAACCAGCTGAACAAAGAAATGCAAGCGGAGGGTGCTAGAATTCACATTTTATACTCGCACGTGTGTGCATCCTTGAAAACTCTGTTAGACTGCTTTTTAAAGAGGTCTTACTTGAATGCAACTAACATTGAAGATGTGAACTTTAAAAATCCTCATAACTTTTTGGATATACATGAGATGTACTTTGGAGCAAAAGTTATGGATACTTTACTGAATAATAACAGTTTGACTGCAGATCAGTTGAATTTATTTCGAACAAGATGTCTACAGTTTTATATTGAAGCTTCTGAGCAAATTATTCAAAGATTTCCCCTAAAAAACAACCCACTGAAAGACTTAAATGTTTTGGCTCCAGAAAATGTAAAAAAAGGAATTCACCCAAGTCTAATCCCACTCTGCAGAGCATTTCCCGGTCTCGCTGATGCGAAAGACTACCAGGACATAGATACACAGTGGCGCCTGCTTAGGAACACTCAAGAAATTAATATGTTTAAAGATGATGCCGAAGATTTCTGGGCAAATGTGGCTCAAATGAAAGGCGGTGACGGAACACCTTTATTCGGATTAGTGACTACATTCGTTTTTCATATTTTATCTTTACCGCACTCATCTGCAAACGTGGAAAGGATTTTTTCTGCAGTAAATTTAATAAAAACTAAAAACCGCAACCGCCTGTCAACCGATGCCTTAGTTGGTCTTTTGCATGCGAAGAGACACATAGGCGATAAAAACTGCTATGATTTTAATATACCTAAAGCCATGTTCAGTAAAATTTCGTCTCAAGGATGGTATAAATAATAATTTGTCAAAATTGATACAAATAAAAATCTACCGAAAACTACCGATTTTTTATTGGCAACCCTACCGAATTTATAATTCTTAGTTTTGCAACGCTGCCGTCAGTAGCCATGGGGTCCCGGACGAAGACGGTCGTGTTACTGCTTGTGGCAGTCGCAGCGGCACCTTGCCTCGCGCTCATCAAAGAACGCGAGCCAGGACAAGGTATTTTTTTTAATAATTGTAATTTTATTTTTAAGTTGTTATTTATTTTATGAAAAGGGGACTTGAATCATAGTTTCGTCGTATAAATTTCAAAATGTTTTCCAAAAAAATTATAATTTTTTCGACACTTAGTGAATTTCGCGTTTATATTTTTTAAATTTATTATTACATTTATAATTAAAATTTTTTAAATAATTAATTATAAAAAAATTGTCTTTAAACTAGCTACATTTTTTAATGAGTCGGTAAAAAAAATGATTACAGGAAAACCTTTTATTATTTATCATGTCATGTTACAAAGCGACAAATCCGGAACTAAACATTGTTCCATCGGAAATTAAATTAAAATTCCGACCGTTCCGTTGCCTTGATACGTGAGCTACATCTGAGATCGAAAGTCGCGGAAATCCAGAATCCAGTTCGTATTAGAACCACTATAAAACCATACAGTTAATATAGCCAACTGGTTCACGGGACCGTTAGGCCAAGATCAGGCCAGTTGTGAATGGAAATCAGTCCCGGCCAGAGAAAGTCATTAAACAAGTCACAAGAGCTACGGGCTTTGCATTTTAATCACTAGAATGCTATTATCAATGCACCTTGCATTGTCAAAAGATCGTAAACAAAAGCACTGTGTCGGACAGTTCTAAATTAATTGTGATTTATTAGAAGCATGTGACACATAACTTTATTATGAGAAAGTTCATTAAAAGTCTTCAAATGACTTAATTCTGCATAAAACCATGTTTTATTCTTTATAAATAACTAGCTTTCCGCTCGCGGCTCCGCCTGTGTGGACTACAGGTTATATCGTGCCCAACTGTGGGATAAAATGTAGCATATGTCTTTTCCCAGGCTCTAATCTATCTCTGTACCAAATTCCGTCCAAATCGGTTCAGTAGTTTAGGCGTGAAAGACGGACAAACAGACAGACAGAGTTACTTTCGCATTTATAATATTAGTAAGGATTGTTGATTCCGATTAGAATTTTAATGAAGAGATTTTGTAGAAAAGTTGGCAAAATAAAAATGTTCATAGGAAAGGATAAAATTCTATAGAATGGCATACTTATATATTTTATTTTATTTTAAGAATTACTCGTCCCAAAAATAACTTCTGGGATTGATAATTTATTGATTCAGGATTTTTATACATGAAACATGTTAGGCGTTTTTACTAAATAAATGTGACTGTGTTTAGTCAAAAGGTACAACTTTCGGGGTAATAAGAGCTATTTAGCTCATCACACTAATTGTGAACCTTAACGACTATCACGAAAGTTGTACCTTTCCATTTTCACAGTCACAAATAACCCACAGTTACAATAGAGTCACACCTCTATGATTACATTAAGGACATGTTTACACTCACAACGGATTAATCAGAAACAAAGGTTTGACCACAATGCTGTCATGATGTTATCCAATCCAAAATTATCATTACAATGGTGATATTTTATTTATTTGTAAATTGTTTCAGAGATAAACCACACATGCTACATATTACTACTTGAGAGATATTTATTAAATTGACTAGATACGCGGCAGTGGAGTAATTGTTATAATCATAGTCACGAGCGTGCATGGGTACAATAGTCCACATTAAAGCTTAAGTGCACCTTGTTATTTTTTGAGTACGCATTTAACTGCTAACAGCCACTATTTGATTGAGAGGTGCATGATACCTACATTTTGGACTGACTCTCTGCAGTGCAAGATATATTTTTTTTAAAGATATGGGAATTATTTTCGTAAAATTCGACAAAACATAACTGAAAAGTGGGAAAAATTAAATGATAATGCGAACTTTTCAGAATGGCCCAATCGCGGTTCAGTCAAACAACCCTCCGACTTAATAGCAAATGTAACTGAAACTACTGCGGAGACAACGGAAGCTGATTTAGAGCAAGTAGAAGATGCTCCAGAAGAGAGTCCCGAAATCATATCAAAACAAGCAAATCTTGAAACAAACAATGTGCAAAAAGTCGACTACAGCGGCGCCCAAGTGTGGAAAGTTTCTACCGAAAAAGCTGGGACAAGAACCGTTCTTTCGAGATTACGGCGAAGAAATTGTGAGAATATTTTAATATTTATCAAGCTGTGAGATAGTTGTTTTAATACGATCAAACCAACTAGACTTTTTTATGTATTTTTCAGTAATTTCAACATGGGGCGGCGGTCAAAAGTCAATAGATGTGCTCATCAAATCAAATGCAATTCAAAATGTCACAAGAATCATGAAAAGGGAAAATATAACATACGACGTTATCATAGAAGATCTGCAACAGAGAATCAATGAAGAGAATCCTCCACTAGATCAAAACGAATTGGAACTGCAAGATCGCCGAGGTTTGTACCTAATGCGCAAATAGGTTTTGGTTTGGGTTGTTATTGCCTTAAGTCCAAACTTGTTGTTCTGTTGCAGCAAGATCTATAAAAATGCGGCATTACAGGGTAATCAGCCCGCGTCGAGTAGGCTTAGTAACTGCGAACAGAGTACACAACTTAATCATCAAACCTGTGGAGTACTGGCCGCATTCGAGTTGGGGTTCGTTGTTGATATTCAGCACCGAATCTGTGCGACTTTTCACATTCATGTGTGTTCTAATTTTCTTATTTGAAAGTGTGCCCGAGTTTTTAATTCTCTAAAGGACTTTCTCGTTGTTGTCTCTAACTTGGCGTGTGTCGGTGATGTTATTCGTCGTCACTAATTTGGTCCAGGAAAAGAATGTCTTAATCAATTTTTTCTTAAACTTTCGTTACGTCTCTAACAGTGATACCTATTGATTTTAAATCAATTAACTTACTTATTTTTTATACCTTGAATATATTTACGATTACATTAAATACTGTTGATTTTTCAGGTCATCGCATGACTTGGAAAAAATATCACAGGATAGCTGATATCTACGACTTTATGGATTATTTGGCTAAAACATATCCGAATATAGTCAGCGTTAGAAGTATTGGGAAGTCATTCGAGAGAAGGGATATAAAGGTAAGTTTTATATGACGGAACGGAGTACCATTTACTTTTTGAATTATATATACTATAAAGTAGTTCTAATGATGATGGGAAAGAACAATGTCGTTATTAAAGAGGACCGTGGCCTACCTAAGCTAATTGGTGTGTGTGCTTTAATTATGTCTAGTATTCTATTATTACGGTGCGAAGATATCACGTTTGAGGTGAAGGTCCGAGCTTGAGATAAATTTTAAAAGGATAATAATAAAGTTATAACATAAATTTATAGCTCCTCAAGTTATCAGACGGCAAGTCAACGAATAAGGCTGTATTCATCGACGGCGGCATACATGCGCGGGAGTGGATCAGTCCAGCGACTGTCACCTACTTCATTAATCAGTTCACTGAAAACTTCGATGTAGAGTCGGATGACGTCAGGAACATTGATTGGTAAGACTTTTATTGCTGTATCTACGAGTAACTCAATTGTGAAGAGCTTTAATTCAGATAAGCGGTTAAGTAGTTACATTATTAATTCGCAGAAAGAAACCCAAAAATGTGAAAAAAAAAATATATTTGATAATAGCTTCCCGCCCGGGACTTCGATCTTTTGCGGAAAACTGCATTAAAATCCATTGAGTAGTTGAAGAGGTCTAAGCGAACAGACAGCGGGAGCGACTTTGTTTTATACTATGTAAAGACAAAGAACATATTATTTAATAGGTACAACACAAAGAAACTTACATGATATCATTAAAACAATATACATACCTACATAAACTTTGATGTTTTACGTTCATTGCTAACCACAAACATACACAACATTACATAAATCACTTATAATAATCGAACGAAAAAAAACATTCCGCTATACAGTATTGGTCCCCACTCTAGAATAGATAGTAAATCGTCATAACTTAAAACACCTCAACAGATTCTACAATAACTCGGGAAACTAGACTTTCACACACAAAAAATCAGCAGCGTGGTGGGTTACGGACCTACAGTCCATTCCACTTGATAGATAGTATTTTAAGTATATTTACTCCAAGAAAAAAAAACTTAATTTACAGGTATTTCGTACCGGTTGTGAACCCCGATGGCTATGAGCATACGCATATAGGCGATCGACTCTGGCGTAAGAACAGGAAGCCTGGCGTAGCAGGGCGATCGTGTTTGGGGACAGATCTTAATAGGAACTTCGGGTGAGTCATTATCACAAAGATTGACAAAACAATGGAAATTACTTTCTTTTTACTGATTTCAACCAATCATGTTTTTTAGGATTTTAATGGTTACTGATAAATGTTTTGTGGTATATTACTGATATACATATAAGTAGGTATGAGTATCATCACATTCGTCATCTGAAAGGGCAACCACTTATTCTTTTTAATTTAAAGATTTGTATTGTTTAATTTGATTTCATTTTATTGGTCATGTGATTCGCTTTTTTTGCACAATAAAATCATTTACCGTAGTTTGAACCCGGCTTAAGTAAATGTCCATAGCTCTTACGTTATTTTGTAATATTTCCTTAGGTATCGATGGGGCGGCAAAGGTGCTTCTGGCAACCCATGCAGTGAAATCTACCGCGGCAGCCGAGCTTTCTCCGAACCTGAGACTAGAGCCCTATCGGTCAGTATCCGTCTTATTTCCTGTCACCTAAGACGACGAAAGAAAGAAAGCGACGCTTTATAAGAAAGCTCAACGTATCCAAACTTTTCCAAAAGACAAGGAAAAGCTATGTTCGGAATTTCCCTGCGGCTGTAAGCAGAATCAAGAACGAGGAAATTCGCAGGCTGCAGGAAAATCAAGGTCACATTGTTTTAGCACAGCCGTCAGTAGGCTTAGGGACATTGCTTGAAACCCCGGCAACTGTTGCGGACCAAATACTGAAACGCGTAGCTTCAGAAGGCTTCAAAGATAGGTCTTGGAGAGCGAGGAATGCGGGTAGCACGGGATCGACGAATTTGGAAATCTTTAGGGGAGGTCTATGTCATATTTCAAGCAGCGATGATTATGCTTAAGAATAAATGGGAAACTACCTACTTTTAAAAAATAGGGTTTTCCTAGACACTCGTAGTACTCGTACTATGTTTTTTCTAATCTATGAAAGTCAGACATATTGAGTTTCAAGTTTCAGTTATCTGATAAGGAATGTGTATTGTTGTAAGTATTATGATAAAAAGCGGCGCATGGTTCATAGCTCGAAAGAGGACTGTCATTTCAATAACGAGGAATAGATAAAAACGTAAGCAATAGCAAGAAATAGGTAGAAAAAATACGAAAAATATGTCTAAGTAATTTCTTCTTCTTCTTCAATTTAAGAGCTGTGCTCTTGTCGGTGGAGTATCTGCCACTAAGTTATTTTAGGGGCCCAAAAACCTGGCCTACTCATTACCCAAAAAAAAAATTAGCTGAAAGAATATGATGTCAATGTCCCGTGCATTGGAATACTTTATAAAATATCTTAGACAACTTTGCATTACTCAGTTTTTTATTGTGTTTTATTAGCATCCACAGACTTTATGTCCGTGCCCTTTTCTAAATTAAGCATGAATTATTTAAGCAGTTACTATTCAGACAACCCTCAATCGATTTAAGTGATAGTGAAGCCGAATCGTCTTAATAGACGGTCCGGGTTCGATACCAGAATTACCAGATAATTTGTGTATGTTTGTGTATCCCAAGAGACTCACTATATCCGTAACTCGTGGGTTTGAATAGCTTTATTATTATTTTCACTAATTTTCAGGATTTCATCAAGAACAATGGCAACTTTTCGGCGTACCTGACGTACCATAGCTATGGCCAGTATCTGCTGTACCCGTGGGGATACGACAATGTGGTGCCGCCAGATTATGAACAACTCAACCTTGTAGGAAATAATATGGCAGAAGTAAGTAGTTTAGGGCCTCAGTACTGATTGTGCGGTTGTCGCGTGCGCAGAAATGTATGAGCAATGCTGAAGAGGACCCGTGCGGATGTTCGAGGCGTGCTCATAAGTCGTAATATTGTTGCGATCACAGCGGGTGCCTAATGAGATTTTAGTGGAGACTCTGAATTGATTGATAGCGTCCGGTGCATAAAGAACCAAAACCAAAAGGCCTTATTACTGAATTGACTGATTTTCAAAAACACCAAATCCCAAAATGCCTGAAATGTGAAACGACTGATTTTTGAAACGTCTGAAAAGAAACATGGCCGGTGATGTACAGTCACGACCAATATCATAGAAATACCCTTAACATTTAAGTTTTTGTAGACTAAAACAAAATCTGTAAAATAAAATTAACGCGATTTAACTTTGTGTACATAACCATAAGAATAATTAGGGTGTTTCTATAGCATTACTCGTAAAATTACTGTTTTAATAAGGAGTATAAAAAAAATCTAATGCAAGCAGAATATATAAGAATTTATGTAATTAACGAAATATTTACCCATTTTACATAAAATAAAGTAATTAACATAAATTAATGACCTACCTAACCAAAGCTTTCATGTTATTACATTTCATGCTTCAGTCAACTAATAAATCGTTTTTTTATTATATACAGATTTTTTTTTAAACTGGATCCGTGTAATCGTGCCGTTGTTAAGTTGATTAAGTTGCAAAGGATATCGATGATCGAAAGAAATTAAATGTTTTCTTCTTTTCGCGGCACTGAGCATTGGGTTCTTCAATGGAATTGTTGCTACGATGCCTGTCATCAGCACAACTTAGCATCGAGCCATCCAGTTTGAGCCATTGTTTTTTCATGTACTTTAAAAATTTCTAAATTTCTTCTGGAGAAATATTTAAGATAGTCCCTCCAACAGTAATTCAATAAAATAACGCTTCTATGTATGACAAAATAGAATTATTCTCTGACGGATGTCAAAATGTTTTTTTATATCCAAATGTCTCTTCCATCAAGGAGATATAGTACTACGAACCAAGAAGATTCTCCATTAAAAACGATTAAACGATTTTACTTCTGTAGTAAAATGTTGTGGTCTGAGGGTCGTATGTTATCCGTTTTGACTTGTTTTCAAATAAAATTAACTCAAGGACTAGGATCAAAGAAGTCTTAAAATATTATATCAATACCGATAATTATATGCTAATAAATAACTTATAAGAAATGGGTGAAGTTTCGGCGTAGTAGGGGTGAATATTTATTTTGACTGCGACTGTACCAATTGTCAATTCATTTTGTTTGTCAGACGTTAAGAAAACCAGTCATTTCACATTTCAGGCATTTTGGGACTTGGGCTTTTTGAAAATCAGTCAATTTCGCTAATAAGGCCTATTGGTTTTTGTTCCTTATGCACCGGACGCGATTGATATACCTAAATACCGATACCGTCACAACGCATAATGGCGGAAAACGCCCGACAAACAACGTTACAGGGGCCTGATTTTTGAAACAATAGAATTCCCATTCGCATACGAATTGACAAGATTTGTATAAGTTTCTCATGCGAATCTTGTCAATTCGTATGCGAATTGAAATTCTATCATTTCAAAAATATGTCTCCACAGGTTATGATCATGAATAGCACCACCTTCTTCTCTTTCTTAAGTTATAGTAGAAAGTTAGGATTTTGTAGAAAATGAATATTAATAAAGTATTATTAAAATTAAGTTTCTTGTGTAGTTTTATAAAACAGGGATGTTAAACCCGCCAAAGAAAATATGTATTTATTTAAATATAATACCCAATTACATAACATTTGACACATAAATTAAAATTTCATATGATTTATTGAATGTCATAGTTTTTCACTGGTCTCAAATACATATAAATACAATTATAATGTGACACCCTGTTGGGGCATTACTCTTACTTTCATATCTAGCTTTATTATTGGGAACAGGGCAGCAGGCCAAATTATCTATTTTTTTGTTATTTTATTACTAGCTGCAACCACTGTAGTCACTATATGGCAATTATCTAGGCAATTATTATTGTTTGTGATATAGCCTTAATGTAATTTGACTAAATTAGACAATTCAAAATGACCAAATTTTTTTTCAGGCTATAAAAAACACAGGAGGGGACTCATACACAGTAGGGTCATCCAGTGGTCTCCTGTACCCAGCGGCAGGAGGCTCTGATGACTGGGCAAAGGCGCAGGGCATCAAGTACTCATACACTATAGAACTAAGCGATACCGGACGCTACGGCTTCATCCTGCCTACTTCTTACATAGAACCCGTAGCGCGAGAAAACCTAGCTGGCTTGAGAGTGTTGGCCAGACAAGTGCATGCAGGCTGAATAAAGAAGCATGCAGAAACATGCCAGCATTTCCGTATTAATAAGATTTAATTTGTAAGATAATAACTGCATAATTTATTTTTTATTTTTAAAAATTGTAATAATAAAGTACTTAAAACTTGTTGAGAGAAAAAAATAAAGTATTAAATAACTCTGTGTGGGTTTTGTTTTCGTTCCAAAAACCTTGACCACAAACGCCACCTGCATAAAGTTACACAATAGGTAACAAAACCTACACTTGCAAATACAACAAATTTTAATACATCCTAATAAATGTAAAAGTTTTTGAGGACTACTGGACAAATTTGAATGGAATTTTACAGTTAAATACAGTTTAAAGATTAGAGTAACACAATTTTTAAAATTCCCCGAACGAAGTCCCTGGCGGAGAGCTAGCATTAAATAGGAAAAGTAAGGGGTTACCTTAGCACCTGCAGGAGATTTTTCTTCATTATCTTTTTCAACAGGTTTAGTGACTTTAATTTGAGGAATCGGTGAATCTACTGCATTAGGTATGGTGTTGCGAGCAGCAGTAGTCAAAGGGTCCTTTAATAATTTCTCAGTCTCATGAGAAAGGTCTTCGGCACGTTTTAAAATAAGCTCGACATCCTCCACATCTTCTGCGATCACATTATCCTTATGATTACCAGCAGATAACCTTGTAATCTCACTAAAAATGAACCTAATCTCTTCATCACTCCCTTGGAAATTATTACAGGTCTTCTCGAAATTCAAAAACTCTTTCGTGGAAATACTATTATCATTCGACATCGACTCTTGTGGCATCGCTATTGAGCCTTGAGCCATTTTCACTGGCTTCTAAAGACTTTCAATGATGATTGCCGTTACAAGATAGAAACATGGATCTATTTTACTGTTGATACAACTCAACAAAAATTATATTTCCTAGAATATTATCAACATAACTTTGTTGCTAGGCAACGAATAAAATAGTGGTCTTTTAACAGCAACAGCTTTTTTGTCGATTTATCGGTTTTTCCTTGAAGTGCTATACAGTCTGTTCGTTTCATGGTTAAAAAACCGGTATTACAATGTTTTAGTAGAAATACAAAATCTATCTGGCAACACCATAGGTAAAAAAATTTGGCATTGGCAGCCAGTGTTGCCATATATACGGATTTGTCCGTATTTGTACGGATTTTGCAAGTTCAATACGGATGAATCAAGATTACGGATTTTTATACGGATTTACTCTAAACACAGAATTAGCTTCAAAAGATCCCCGTTTTCGAGCGTTCTTTTCCTAATTTTGACCAATTTTGTCACAACGCTGGTGAGTTTGCTCCACTGTAGTGCGGCAGTACAGCAAAATTTCTTCAATGAAGACGAAACCAAGAAATAAATTATGTACAGGACCACCAAGAAAAATGTATCAAGAAATAATTATGTGCTGTTAACTGTACTTCAACGATAACGGACCCGCTACTACTAAACAACTTTTAGGAAAATCATCCTCTTTTGGTTTAAATCTTGACTCAAAAATGTTACGTTTAATTTTAATATGGAATTAATATGGAATTTCAATCATAATACGGGATAGTTATACTGAATTTCAATAAAAACAGAAATACGGATTTTATACGGATTTTTGTAATGAAAATACAGATTTCATGTCTACTTCATGTGGCAACACTGTTGGCAGCCAAGGATAGCTTAAAAAAAAAATTGGCATTTGTTGTGTTGTTGTGGTGCCCTAAACAAATTGTAAGCTAATTATTAGCAAAACATTAATAGAAATAGTGCAAATTAACACCAACAATAATGTCTGTGCCTCCCCAAGCATTTGTCAATAAGAATAAGAAACATTTTTTAGGGATCCCTGCCCCCTTAGGTTATGTGGCTGGTGTTGGAAGAGGGTACGTATTTTTCTCAAACATCTAGTTATAATTTTTTATGTAATGCCACTCCAATTCTATCAAAATTCAAATAGATATTGTGTACTTACACACTATACAAACTGTAGTGACGTCTGTAATAATACTGATAAGTACTGATTTGTGATACCTAATTATTTAATGATGATTATTATTATATTAATAATAATAAACGCTACACACTCAAAGGCCCACACTAAGGTGTTCCGCCCCTAACATGACCCTCTGACCGTTCACTTGTGTCGTGGATCCCTTGGAACATATACATAGACAGACAAGAACACCCATGACCCGAGAACAAACATCTGCTTTTTACACAAATATTTGCCCCGGAATCGAACCCAGGATCCGTCGATCAAGCAGTGCCACTATCAATCGACCAAACCGTCTGTCAAATAATTACTCTAATTTTTTTATTTTCAGAGCAACTGGTTTTACTACACGATCCGATATCGGTCCTGCCCGTGATGCCAACGATGTTTCGTAAGTATAGCAAATTACGTAAATATTAAAAATCGCATAACTCCTCCAGACTTGCCTTGGAGAAATCAAAAAATTCCTAAGCTTTTAAATTTCCAGATTAACAAAATTATTATTTAAAAAATGATTGTTGTACTTAACATTATTATAATTATAAAAAAATGATTAAAAAAAAGATAAAAGTTCTTCGAAGTTACCCCTGTGTATAATGAGGAGCTCCTTTTTAAATTTCAAACAGAGATGACCGTCATGCCCCACCGGCAGCAAAAAGAAAGAAAACTGAGGAAGAGGATGATGATGAGGATCTGAATGATTCCAATTATGACGAGTTCTCAGGATACAGTGGATCCTTATTCTCTAAGGTAAGGTAAAGCTTTTTCTTGATAAATGAAAAATTAAATTTTAATTTTACAATTTCAGTTTTAATTATAATAAATTCCTTTTTTTAACAATGGTTTATTGTGATAGTTTGTCATGTAGGATTTCAATTAGATATCTAAGATTTGATATAGAGTGGCTGAAGCCTCATTAAAATTATGATTTTAAAAATATATATTTATTATGAGTTAAAATATTTATAATTAGCTTTTCGCCCGGGACTTCGTTCCCGTGGAATTTGGGCCTTTTTACTATTTAAGTCTGGAGCCTATTCAATGCAAACAATAATAATAATAAAGCCCTTTATTCAGCAATAAGAGTTTACAATTTGCATGTATGTACATTGGTGTTTTAAAGTATATCTCTTTAATAAATACTCGCGAAAACCGGGAATTTCGGGAGTAAGCACGCGGATTGCTCACCTGACAGCACCAAACTGAATTGTCATCGAAGTACCCTCGAATGATATATGACATGCCTTTCCCCCGAGATAGTTCATTGCATTCTTCTTTTTTTCACAATATTACACAGCCAATACAGTCTTTACACACACACACACACACTATATTACACAGTCTATAGTTTAATGTAACTTATCCCTAATTACTAAATATCTAATCCTATTACTTTTACATCTAAGATAGTTTTATTTATTTAATCTGAGTGTTCATCACTTTCTAAGTCTGTTACTTCACACGACTGTTGGGAATCTTTTGACTCTGAAGGATCTTCTTCCTTCTCTTCTTCTTCGTCTACTGATAGATCACAAGCAACCTTCTTGGAGGTTGACTGTTCAGGCGATTGTGATAAAGCCCTCTTATTTCCTCTTATTCCTCTTATTTCCTTTTCCTAAAAAAAAAAACTTCCAATCTGTGGTCTCTCATGTGTTACGATGTCTTGTGGCCCTGATACTCCAATTATTTCATCCCATTTGGATGGCGATGGCAGTGACACATATTCTTCATCATCCTCTTCCTTATTTATTTTTTGAACTTCCTTTTCTATCTATTCTTCCTTCTTCCCCCCAAAGCTATGTATCTGGTTGATATGTCTTTTCAAAAGTTTTCCGTTCCATCTCACTAAGTATCTGCATATTCCGATTCTTTTCTCTACTACTCCTTTTAACCACTGAGGTGTTCCGTTATAATTTTTTATATATACTGTTTGTCCTAATTCAAATGATCTAACTTTTGTGTTCTCATTGTTTTCTATTTCTTCCAATACAGGTTTGTCTTTAGAGGTTAAGGGGTTTAAATAATCAAATTTTGTACGGAAACGTCTATTGTTTAATAATTCAGCAATGTTTTATCATTTACGCTATTTGGTGTAGTACGTAGGCCATACAAAATCTTGGGAAGTTTCACTTGCCAAGGCTCTGAGCAATGTTTTCTCAGTTTATTCTTTATTGTCTGGACTGTGTCCGCTCTGCTTGTCCATTAGATGCAGGGTGGTATGGTGCTACTAAGACATGTCTGATACTATTATTTTTGCAAAACTTTTGAAATTCTTCAGAGATGAAGCTTCTACCATTATCACTCACAATAGTATCGGGCAATCCTTGTTCGGAAAATATTTCCCTCAGAATTTTTATTAATGTTGCACTACTCATATCCGGAACAATCTTGACTTCTGGCCATTTTGAAAAAGAGTCTATTACTATAGGAAAGGTTTTCCCTTGAAACGGTCCAGCATAATCCATATGAAGTCTAGACCATGGTCTATCGGTTCTGATCCAGTGGTGTGTAACTTTGGTAGGCATGCTTCTATTTTCTGCACATATTTCGCAATTTTTTATCATATTTTCAATCTGTTTGTCAATAGTAGGCCACCAGAAGTAACTCCTTGCCATTGCTTTTGTAATTACAATACCATCGTGGTTCGAATGTAACTCTTCCAATACTTTTTCTCTCATTTTCTCTGGCAGTACAACTCTATTGCCCCACAAGATACAATTTTTGAATATTGATAATTCTTCCTTTTTCTGTCCATATGCCTTGAACTGATCTTCTAGTTTGCTTGGCCAGCCGTTTCGTGTCCAATATAAAATTTTGCTTAATATAGGGTCCTTTATTGTAAGTTTAGAAACTTCTTGGGCTGAAAATTCAAGTTCCAGTGGTGTTTCTTCAATCAGTAACACCCCTGAGAATTCTTCTTCCGCCTTTTCTGTCTCTGGGGATGGCCAACGGTTTAAAGCATCTGCATTGCCCAAATTCTTTCCTTGTACATATTCTATAGTATAATCATAAGAACTGAGCAATAGAGCCCAACGCAACATTCTAGGTGAAATAATATTAGGTACAGGCCGTTTTGGGTCAAATAGACCCAACAATGGTTTATGGTCTGTTTTTATGATGACTTTCCTGCCACTTATGAACTGGTGGAATTTTTTTAAACCAAATACTATTGCTGCTGCCTCTTTATCTACTCGTGCATAATTGCGTTCGTGGACATTCATGGTCCTTGAGGCAAACATAATAGGTCTTATATTGCCATCAGCCATTTCATGTTCTAAGACTGCTCCGAGTCCATATTGAGAAGCATCACATGATAGTATTAGCTTTTTCTTCAAATCGTAATGTACCAGTGTATCTTTGCTTGTCAACATTTTTCTTAATTTTTCAAATGCTTTTTGATGTGTCGTAGTCCATTGCCATGTCACTTCTTTATTGAGTAATTTGTATAAGGGTTCCGCTATCGTCGCTTTGTGTGGTAAAAATCGATCATAAAAGTTTAATAATCCTAAAAATGCCTGTAGCTCTTTTATATTACTCGGTGCAGGAGTTCTCTCAATTTCGTGAATTTTATCTTCCAGTCTTTCCACACGCATTACATTTTGACCATCTAAACCTGCACTCACCCCTATGTGGTTTACCACAGCGGTAACAGTTATTTTTTGCAATAGGTTTCTCCGTTTTTTTGAAAGAGATTTTGTTTATTTCCATTGGTTCCTCTAACTCAGTGGTGGGTTTGCTAGTACTCGGGTTAACAATCCAATTAGAATCACAATTTGCTGACTCATACGATAATGCTATTTCGCATGCTGATTAAAAAGTTAAACCTGTCTGTTGTAGCATTTTCTTTTGCATTTCCTTGTCTTTAATTCCACATACTAATCTATCTCGCAATGTACGATCGATATCACTAAAATTGCAATGAATTGACAATTTTCTCAAACTCGCTATATAATCGCGTATTTTCTCGCTCTCTTCTTGATTTCGCGTGTGAAATTTAAATGACTCCACAATTTCATTTGGTTTCGGATGGAAATTACCATCTAAGTAAACTTTTATTGTTGAAAAAGTAACCTCACTTATTTTCTTAGGAGCAATCAGTGAAGAAATCAAATCAAATAAATCAGGGCCACATACCGCTAATAAATGTGCCTTTTTCTTAGCCTCATCTTTTACCTCATTTGCTTCTAGGCAAAATTGAAACCTTGTAATGTAGTTTTCCCAACAACCACGTGCTACATCAAATTCACTGAACTTTATCACCATTTTTACACTTTACCAACCAAAAATTTTGTACAGATTGTAAAATATACACGTCTAATTACACTTTTACGCACTTTTTTCTCGTCGCCACTAATAAATACTCGCGAAAACCGGGAATTTCGGGAGAAAGCACGCGGATTGCTCACCTGACAGCACCAAACTGAATGGTCATCGAAGTACCCTCGAATGATATATGACACTCTTAACACAGTGTGCCTCTCGGCATAGGTCTCCTCCAACAACTTCCCAGCTCCCTGTCGTTTGCAACTCTCCTCCAGTTTGGACCAGCTGTGAGTTTAAGGTCATCCTCCCATCTGAAGAGCTGTCTGCCTCTGTTTCTCCTACCATCTCTGGGATACCAGTTCATCACCTCTTTGCTCCACTTCCCCTTCGTGTCCCGTAGCATGTGCCCTGTCCATCGCCACTTTTGCTGATCGACGCGTGATATAACATTGGTGACCCCTGTTTTCGCAGGTCAATGTTTCTCACTCTATCCTGTCTCTTATGGCCCGTCATGCTCCTCTCCATAGCCCTTTGGCATCTGGCGAGTTTTTCTCGTTGGGACGAAGAGAGCGCCCACGTTTCACAGCCGTATGTTAGACATGGCAAAATACATGTGTTAAATGTTTTTCTTTTAATTTCCATGCCCAATTCCCTGGACTTCATTATCTCTTTTAGAGACCAATACCTTTTCCAGCCAATGGCGATTCTCGTGTTGATTTCTTTTTCCATTTGGTCTCTACATGAGACAACTTGACCCAGGTAAGTATACTCCTGCACATACTCCATTGGTTCATTGTCAATGCTGATGCTCATCTCATTGCCATTTGTCATTAGTTTCGTTTTCTTGGTGTTCATTTTATTTTAAGTCCAATTTTTATACTCTCTTCGTTCAGTTTTGAAACCATGTGGCTAAGTTTATTTGGATCTTCTTCAAATAGCACTAGGTCATCAGCAAATCTGAGATGGTTAAGTCTTTTGCCATTTATGTTTATTCCGAAGTCTTCCCAATCCAGCTTACGAAAAATACTTTCTAGTATGTACCGCTGAAAATAGTTTTGGAGATAAGGGGTCTCCTTGTCTCACGCCTCTTTCTACACGGAACTCTTTACCCAGGCATTCCAGCTGGATCCTAAATTTGCTGTTGTTATAAATCAAACCTATGATGTTGATGTATACAGTGGGTACACCTTGTTGTTTCAGACTCTGTAAAAGTGTCTTCCTTAAAAGTGGCTTATAGTGTCAAAACTTTGGCATAGTCAATGAAGGCTACATAAATTTTCTTGTTGTAATCGGTGTATTTTTCCCAGCCAGGTACCGAAACCCTCGCCTCCTTACAAGAGAAACATCCCTCGCCTTCCCGCCAACTCATATTTCCGCAAGCACCGGATCTGTCCACAGTAGCGTTGACTGTCAAGTTGGAAGACGTTGTTCAGGCCCTTGGGACTTTTTATAATGGGTCCGCGGCAGGACTAGACGGTTTGCGTCCAGCTCATTTAAAAGAGCTTACGTCAAAGTCGGCGGGTGAAAACGGTGTGCGTCTGCTTGAGTGCTTGACAAGGCTCTGCAATTTTCTACTGAGTGGACAACTCAATCCTTTGGTTTGTCCTTACCTTTACGGGGCGTCACTCTGTGCTCTGGCAAAAAAGGAGGGTGGTGTACGGCCCATTGCCGTTGGTAGCACACTGCGCCCTCTAGTAGCCAAGCTGGGGTGTCGGGCTGCGAAAAAAGAGATGGCGACTTACCTCCAGCCACATCAGTTGGGATTTGGCACGCCAATGGGATGTGAGGCGGCAATTCATGCAACACGAGCCTTCGCAGCGGAGCCATCAAATGCAGATTGCATAATAATAAAATTAGATGTGCGAAATGCGTTTAACACCGTCGAAAGAGACGCACTCTTGAATGAGGCTCGCGAACACATTCCTTCACTGTATCCTTTCCTTTTCCAAGTTTACCAATCTCCTTCTAACCTCTTTTACGACGACACTCTTATTTTATCCCAGGTGGGAGCTCAGCAAGGGGACCCACTTGGACCTCTTACTTTTAGCCTCGCTATCCAGAAAGCTATTTTGGACCTAGAATCACCTCTGAACCTGTGGTACTTGGATGATGGTACCATAGGAGGAAAGGCCGAAACGGTACAGAGGGACCTTCTTGGGCTATTACCGCGCTTCAAGGAGCTGGGGCTGGAAGTAAATGCGTCCAAGTGTGAGTTTTTTCCTTGTCAGTCGACCACCAACTCTAACTTTCCCCTTTTTTCTTCTATACTGCCTGGTCTCAAGAAATTGTCGCCCGGAAATTTCTCTTTATTGGGATCACCCATCTTCCCTGCAGGAATCCCTGATGCCATTGAGACCAGAAGGCAACTACTATTGCTTGCTCGTGATCGCCTCAAAAACATTTCGGCTCATGTCGCCCTGGTTCTGCTGCGAATGTGTTTTGCCGTCCCAAAAATTGTTTATCTGATGCGGACAGCTCCAACATGGATGTGTCAGGCGGAGATCTTGGCTTTCGATACCGCGTTAAAAGATACTGTGGAGACCATTTTAAATGTATCTCTAAACACAGAGCAGTGGCACCAAGCCACTTTACCGATTCGTTACGGAGGTCTAGGTGTTAGATGTGTGCGGGACATTGGTTTGCCTGCTTTCCTGGCGTCAGCGCATGGGGTAGTGAACCTTGTCACTGATATTCTATCTGTTAATGGTGACATGGTTCACATCCCATTCGCTGAGAGCGCTCTGGGGACTTGGCGGGATTTGAACCCGGGCATGTCGGTACCTACCCACCCACATAGTCAAAGGGCATGGGATGATAAAGCGGCGGAAAAAGTCTTAAAAGACCTAATAAACGGGCAAGCGGGGTCTGATCTGGCTAGAATCAAATCGGTGTCTCAGGCAGAATCCGGTGCGTGGCTTCAGGCTCTACCCTCGCCGCACCTAGGAACCCTTCTCGACAGCGACTCTTTGCGTGTGGCGGTTGCTCTCCGCCTGGGATGCGATGTGTGCGAAACACACCAATGCATCTGCGGCTTTATGGTGAGACTAATGGTCATCACGCTCTGAGTTGCTGTCGATGTGCGGGGAGATTTCCACGGCACCATGCTTTAAATGATATTATCCTGCGGGCCTTAGTATCAGCTAATATCCCGTGTGCTGGAGCCTCCAGGTCTTAGCCGTTCAGATGAGAAAAGGCCCGACGGAATGACGCTGGTACCGTGGGAAAAGGGTAAGAGTTTGCTGTGGGATGCGACGTGTGTTAGTACGTTCGCAACGTCGCATCTCGCCCGCACCGTGAAATCCGCTGGAGCAGCAGCCGAGACCGCGGCGCACAAGAAAAGAAAGAAGTACGCGGACCTGGAGCGTCAATATCTCTTCGTTCCATTCGCGGTGGAGACTACTGGCTGCTGGGGTAACGATGCGAAGCAATTGGTTCGAGAAATTGGGCGTCGTTTTAGGGAAATGGGAGAAGACCCCCGCGCTGGATCGTTTTTGGTGCAGAGGCTGTCTATAGCCATACAGCGCGGAAACGCGGCAGCCGTAATGGGCACCTTTGCACCAGGAACGATTAGGGGCGCCCGCCCTGTTAGATTTAATCTAATTTGGTTAAGTTTTAAGTGTAAGTTGACTTTTTTAATTTTTCAAGTATTTGTTTGACAAGTATATGGTCGACTGTTGAAAATCTTTTCTGAAGCCTGCTTGTTCGACTGGCTGTTGTTCGTCCAGTGTTTTAGTTATTCTGTCTAGTATTATTTTCGCAAATACCAAACAACCAAACAAACCAACAATCAAATCTTTTCTCTTTATAATACTGGCATTTATTTAAAATTAGGTAAACTTAATTTTTATACAAACAAATCTTTTCATTTTTCTGCTTTCTTAATCTTCTTAATAAAGGAAACTACCTTGTATTCACCTTTTTTTGTGTGTAAGTTCTTTTAATATGTAAAATGACTCCACTGTTGGAGATCCTAAACTAAATAAATAAAATAAATAATTAAAAATATATTGAATTCCAAATAAATATACTTACCTGTTTAATCACATAATAAATAATAGTACTAACGTAGTTTAATAAAGAACCTTTAAACCATTAATTTTAGGACCCTTATGACAAAGATGATGCAGAGGCTGATGCCATCTACGAGTCAATTGATAAAAGAATGGATGAAAAGAGAAAGGAATACAGAGAGAAAAGACTCAAAGAGGACTTGGAAAGATACCGTCAGGAAAGGTAACTCCTTAATTAATTATGCAAGAAGTATGGTATTGTAACTACAGTACGCCCACACGCACGTACGCACGCATGCCCCACACACATACACACTCACATAAATAGTATTTGTAAAAAACAAATCAAAGTTTATGTACACACGACGCAGCATATCAGGCCTTGACGCCGCACTTATCTCGTTCGTAATACCGCCGACTTTCGTAGTGCTATGGATAACCTGAAGTGCTGCCGTGGGTACATTGTTGTAGTGATTTCATGTAAGTTTCTTTGCATCGTATTAATTATTACAAAATAAATAGACTTACAGTTTACAGTAGCTTATTTTAAATACAGATTTTTTTTCCGAATCTCAGATAATGTGGCTACTTAATCTACCAATCGATGAAGCAGCTTAATTTAAAATTGTCTTCCAGACCCAAAATCCAACAGCAATTCTCCGACTTGAAACGTGAGCTAAAATCAGTATCGGAGGACGAATGGGCAGCAATACCCGAAGTAGGGGACGCAAGGAACAGAAAGCAGCGTAACCCTCGGGCTGAGAAGTTTACTCCATTGCCAGACAGTGTCTTGTCGAGGAATCTGGGTGGAGAGTCTGCCACGTCCATTGATCCAGGATCTGGATTGGCTTCTATGATGCCTGGAGTTGCCACACCAGGAATGTTGACACCGTCAGGTAAAATTGGTTAAAAACAAGAATTTTGATTTTGTATTTTTAAAACGCTTACTTACCCGCGTGAGGAATATTCACAAATATTTTTTAAGGAAAGAAAAAATGTTAGGCGCTAATAGGACTTGAACCCAGACCCCAAGATTAGATCTCCTGGGGCTCTAACCAACTGAGCTATCGTGCCTTCAAGTCAAGCGGCGTCATTTCTCTTTTCCTTACTAAGCGCACATTACGTCGAGCGGATAGGTCGCGTCGAAAATTTTTTTTTCCTAAAAGTTTAAAATTTTGATACTTAAAAAAAATGGAGATGCATCTATAAAATGTGAAGTAATAGAACATTGATCACAAAGAAGTCACCAACAGCTGCCAGTACCCACCTCTAAGGTCCCCATGACCTAATAACTGAATGTATAAAAGTTACAATTTGTAACAAAACTCAGTTATGTTTATTCTGCTGTAAACTCCAAAAAGAAGGATATTTTTTTTTCTATCTAGATTCCTTGCTCTTATTCTTGACTAAAGAGTCAACCACCTCAATTCCACCTCAAGTGACAGTTGTACTATGCAAAACTCTTTTAACTGAAAAAAATACATCAGTCTTACTAATGTGCTTTTTTAAATGGTAACAACTTCTTATTAAGCTGCATTTCTCTGCAACAATATTAATATGTGCAACAAAGTGAATTGTAATATAATTTTGTTTCAGGTGATCTTGACCTTAGAAAGATCGGTCAAGCTAGAAACACGCTCATGAATGTAAAACTATCACAAGTATCAGATTCCGTGAGTGGCCAAACTGTTGTTGACCCTAAAGGCTACCTGACTGACTTGCAGTCTATGATCCCTACTTACGGAGGAGACATTAATGATATAAAGAAGGCTAGATTGCTGTTGAAGTCTGTTAGAGAGACCAATCCTAACCATCCGCCTGCGTGGATAGCCAGCGCGCGATTGGAAGAAGTTACAGGTTAGTATTCTCATCTTCTTATCGTGTAGGTATAGTCAAGTGTGTGGCGAACTTGGCTTACCCTGGAGTCAGAGTTTTCAAACCGCAAAAAGGCATCTGACTTGATTTTAACGATTGTAGTCAATCGACAACAGCCGGGACCGACAGCTTAACGTGCCCTCCGTAGCATGGAAATGCTCGTGATAAATAGCAACTTTGGTCACCCATAGACACAAGACATTTTACAAACACAAGAACACAATCAAAGATATGATTACAAAAACACTTACAAACATGGAAACAAGGTGCTGCACTGTGTTGAACAGACGAAATTGGCACTGGCTGAGCCGATGCTACAGTTTTACCTGTAGCGCCAAGACCTAAGTGCATTAAATCATTCATCTGTTCCTAGAGTCTATGGTCTCATCTCAGCAATGTTGGACGTTAGGACTTTATTTTCTTAGAACCCCAGAACCTGTAATATTGAAGTGGTGCCACAACCACATGCCTACCCCGATAGGGATAACAGGGATTGTTCGGATGGATTATTTTATGCAAAATGAATAAAATTCAACAGGCAAAGTCCAGTCAGCCCGTAACCTCATAATGAAGGGTTGCGAAGTGAACCCGAGCAGTGAGGAGCTATGGCTCGAGGCGGCTCGCTTGCAGCCGCCGGACACGGCCCGCGCGGTCATAGCACACGCGGCCAGGAACCTGCCGCATAGCGTCAGGATTTGGGTCAAAGCCGCTGATTTGGAGCAAGAAACTAAGGTACTATAGCGAGAGTAGTCGGGAGGATAGTAAGAGGGCAAAAGAGGAATTTACTTTAAAGTATTTTATTTCAGTTTAAAGAATCTTTATTTCTCATTAAGACAATGTCACTTACATGAGAAAAGGGTTAGTTAATAAAAGTAATTTTTTTTTTGTCGCTGTACACAGGCAAGACAATATAGATTTAAGAGTGGTTAGTGCGTAGTAGATTCAACCCACACAATGGCCTCCGACTTGGTTTGAACGACTGCAGTCAATCGACAACAGCCAACACAACAGCTACGCTGAAGTGAAGCCACGAGAGATCCAAGTCAAAACGTAACAATAGCGCGGTAAAGCTAGCGAATTGATTTTAATGGAAAAAACCTTTAGCAAAAGGCATTCTAAGTAGATGGTTAACGTGGGAGGTATAGAACCTTCACATTACAGTTTTAGCTCTGCAAAGTCAGTGTTAATTTGTCAGATTCCCTTTGAAACTGTGTTACAATTTTTTTCCTTAGGCCAAACGCCGCGTTTTCCGAAAGGCTCTAGAACATATACCGAACTCCGTTCGCTTATGGAAAGCAGCGGTTGAGCTCGAAAACCCAGAAGATGCCAGAATCCTGCTGTCAAGAGCCGTTGAATGTTGTCCTACTAGCGTAGAACTTTGGCTCGCTTTAGCTAGGTTGGAGACGTATGAAAATGCAAGGAAAGTGCTCAATAAGGCGAGAGAAAATATTCCGACTGACAGACAGATCTGGGTGACTGCTGCTAAACTTGAAGAGGCTCATGGTAAGTCTTCATCGATTTAAGAGGTTTTGTGCCCCAAGAACTGGCAGCCGATTAAATAGAGGCAGATAAGAATGAAATTAAGTTTTTGTAAAAAAAATTTTTCATCATACTGTCAAAGAATTTGCCTATTTTGATTTTGGATTTTCATGTGTGTTATCATCTTAGTGATGTTTTCATGAACCGACCGACCACACAACATTTATAATGGTTGATTGATTACTATTTGTTTTAATAAACAACAGTTATTTTCATCTTAAAATATTTCTTTGGCATCGTAAATAGTACCACATTCTTCATGAAATGTTTCAACTAATGTAGTCATTGGACCCACCCTTGACATTTAATTATTTTTTTGCAGGTAACACACACATGGTAGAAAAGATCATAGATCGTGCGATCACATCGCTGAGTGCCAACGGAGTGGAGATCAACAGGGAGCACTGGTTCAAAGAGGCTATGGAAGCAGAAAAATCTGGAGCTGTGCATACATGCCAGGTTGTTAAACTTTCGGTCAAATCTTATCAAACAAAAATGTTATTTGTTTTTAATCTTTTGTTTACAGCCCATATACGTCCCCACCAAGGGGCACGGGCCTTTCTTCGAAACATGAAGGGGACTCGGGCCATAGTCTACCACGCTGGCCCAATGCGTGTTGGTTTTTATTCTTAATGCAAATAAATGATTGAGTACTCGTATCAAAACATACATGCACTCAAATAATCTATTTAGGTGTTTATATTGGGGATTCCTTTTGACCTAGTTTGGCCTCTGTTGTAACTTGAGCCAGTTTTGTGTGAAAATGTATGATTACCTAAACTGCTAATTAAACACGACGTTTTTGTTTGCAGGCCATCATACGAGCAGTGATTGGACATGGTATTGAGCCTGAAGACCAGAAACACACTTGGATGGAAGACGCTGAAGCGGTAAGAGCCTGAGCATTATATTTTTCTTTAAATTTATTACATTGGGATTAACCTTTAAACCCTTATCAGTGAGAAGGATTTCAAAAGTGCGATAATGTAAAAAAAGAAGCTTCGACTGAAAACCAATTTAAAAAGTTTAATTCTAATAAAATTGTTATATGTTTGGTCTTATACATTTCAAACCAACTATCCAATGAATACAAGGCTATTTTGCGGACACGAAACTAGTACTGCATACATATTTACATTGATCACATTGAACGGGCTGCATAACGAGTTGATTGGGCAAACTTGTGTTTTGTTTTTTGTTATATTTTGGTTCTACTGGCGAAAACCTGTAATTGGCCCTCTGGTGCTAGTTTTGTTGTATTAACTTTGTATCCAAGGCTGTTAGTTTTCAAAATATTAAATAAATAAATAAACTTATTCCAGATAACTTGGTTTTTTTTTATAAAAAGAAAATGGGAAGCAATTTTTTTAAACAGCATTGTTGGTTGGTTATCATAGGACAGTTGGTTTGGAATAGATATTATATAAATGTTCATTTCTGTTTTGTATTTTTAGTGCGCAAACGAAGGCGCTTACGAATGCGCCCGAGCGGTCTACGGCTACGCCCTATCAGTGTTTCCATCTAAAAAGTCCATCTGGCTTCGAGCGGCGTATTTAGAAAAACAACACGGTACCAGAGCAAGTCTTGAAGCATTGTTACAAAGAGCCGTCGCTCACTGCCCTAAGTCTGAGGTGCTGTGGTTGATGGGAGCCAAGTCCAAGTGGTTAGCAGGTTAGTTACTCTATTTTTATCCTATTGTTTTTTACAGTTTAAATAAGATTTGCAGAAGGGAAGGATAGAAAATCTATTACTTCTCAGTTATGAGAAACAGGACTACTAGATGCTTATGACATTTTTCGTCTATTCACTATTCATTGTTTTCTGTTCTCATGAGAGGTACATTATGTATATCCTTACAATAAAGTATCATAAAGCCCGACTAGAAAATATAAAACACCTGTTTTGGAAGCCTTGCTATTTGACAGTCGTTTCGTTTTTGATAGGTTATCGAATAAGGTTTATCTTGAACAGTGACATCTCCAAGTGTTTAATATATTCCTGGTCAAGCTGCAACATGTCAGCAAGTTCTTTACTATCACTATCGCACCAGTGTAAAAAATTAGTAAGCTATTCGAAGAAAAATACCATCGGGTGTACCAAAATATTTGGGGTTCAACCAAAATATTTTTTCTACTTTAGGTGATGTACCAGCCGCAAGAGGAATCCTTTCGCTGGCTTTCCAGGCAAATCCGAACTCAGAAGAGATTTGGCTGGCGGCCGTGAAACTAGAGAGTGAGAACAAAGAGTATGATAGAGCGAGACGGTTGCTATCTAAAGCACGAGCGTCAGCTCCTACGCCTAGGGTATGCCTGTTTTTATAATTTCCTAAGCTTGTGAAAAAGAATATCAAAAGTGCCGCATAACATCGAAATCTATTTTTTTACCATCTAGAAAACCAAATCATCATTATCTATCCCACAATGTTGAATATTATTATCTGAACGCCATAATAATGTACCTTTAGGTGTACTTTTGTATCTGATGATAATCATTTTTTTCCTCTTAGGTAATGATAAAGTCTGCAAAGCTAGAATGGGCTTTGAATAACCTGGACGAAGCATTGCATCTTCTTGAAGATGCTATCAAAGTATTTGGAGACTATCCCAAACTTCATATGATGAAAGGACAAATAGAAGAACAGATGGGCAAAGATGAGGCGGCACATAACACTTACACTCAAGGAGTAAGTAATTAATACGTAAAACATGAGTTTCACTTATTAAGTATTTATTGAGATAAGTTAAAATTTAGTTTCAATTATAATACATACATTATTAAATGTGTTCTGTTGAAATATCTTGCAAAGAGTACTCAAATATAACGCGACCAGGCATTACCTGCATTAAGAATATAGATGACGTGGTTAAGTTTTCTGAATTGCACTAAGTGAGATTCAGTTCTGAAATAAGCAGAATTTAGGTACCTATTTATGGGTATGTACTGACTTAGCTAATTTTTCAGTTGAAGAAATGCGCTACAAGTGTACCGATGTGGATACTGTTATCGAGGTTAGAAGAGAAACTGAAACACGTCACCAAAGCTAGATCAGTACTGGAAAAGGCGAGATTAAGAAATCCCAAAAATGCAGAATTGTGGTAAGTTAAGATTATAAGACTCGTGTCTTCGTTCCGCAATTTTTTGTTTATTTGCAGGAGTCCTAACAACATAATCATTACTAGCATGTCCCTTTTAAATGTTCACTTGTTCACTTTAAGCATGAACCTAAACGTTGCCACTTTCTATTTCATAAAATATGATGTGATCGTACAATATCTGTAACGCTTATGTTTATTCTATATTTAGTGAACTAAACTCCCTGAAAAAAGATTTTTTTTTTTTGTGTCAAGGCTATCTTTACTACTACCAACAGGTTAGAGAGTGTAAGACTAGAGAGGCGAAACGCAAGTGCAGACATAGCAAACGCGGTAATGGCTAAGGCATTGCAAGAGTGCCCCACAGCGGGGCGGCTGTGGGCAGAGGCCATCTTCATGGAGTCACGACCGCAGAGGAAAACTAAGAGCGTAAGTAACTTAAATTAATGTAAATCAATCCTTACCCGAATTAATGAGGCGACGCTAATGATACTATGTTAGAAAAGGAAATCGGTCTGCTGTCATAATTTTCGTGTAAAAGTTCTTGTTATGTTCAATTAGTTACATTTTTCTTACCGTAAAAATTATTTGTAAATTTGAGTTACACTCAGTTGATAAACGTTCTTTTTATTTAAAGCTTCTTTAAACGTAATGCCATCTTTGTTTACGTTAACAAAACGGAAGTGACAGTACGATGTTTAAAATAGCATTAACAGTTTCTATAACTGGGCGTTAGGTAATCTCTCGATGATCAATCATGTTAATGTTTATTTAATCTGATTGGGTTTAAAGTTTTGTCATTAGGCTTGCTCAAATTGACCACTTGACCACGTTACATAGGCGGTGATTTCATCTGTCATCCTTAGTGTGGACCTTTGTAATTTTTAATATTAATTTCTTAATATGTATTGCGTTGAATCAGGTGGATGCTCTGAAGAAATGCGAGCATGACGCACATGTTCTGTTGGCCGTGTCACAGCTCTTCTGGACCGAACGGAAGATAAACAAATGTCGAGAATGGTTCAACCGTACTGTAAGTACCTACTTTATTTTTTAGGATTAATTTATTGTGAAAAAGCGGTGATAGCCCAGTTGGTAATGAGCCAAGTAGCTGGAAGTTTGCGGGTTCAAATCGTGGTGCTGGCCTGTACCACAAAATTTGTCTTTTCGGATTTATGTAGGATAATATCGTGATGATTCCCGAAAAATTTCTAAAATTTTCTTTCGTTTTCAAAAGACGCGCGGTCCGTAAAATCCCATACGTTTCGAAATAAACAAAGATACATAAATATGTAGCCTTATACCTATGAGGTGACTAGATTATCTAGCGAAAATTAAGTATGTGAATCAGCGAAACTGAACTACTTTCCCCGAGGAACATAGGTCGAAATATATTTTTAAAAATTCGCTTATTACGTACAACTTGTGCGATCAGCCTGGTCGAGTTATATAAAAGTTTCTTGAGAAAGTGGTTTAGTTTCATGGGAAGAATCACCCCCTAAAATTTAAAGTCACCCCAGTACAAATAAACCAATATATATAAACCAGTACAAATAAACTATAGTCAAGATTCTTATCTCCTCTCAGGTAAAAATCGATGCAGACCTCGGGGACGCGTGGGCTTTCTTCTACAAATTCGAACTATTACACGGCAACGAACAGCAACAAGAGGACGTCAAGTCTCGCTGTAAAGCAGCCGAGCCCCACCACGGGGAGTATTGGTGCAAAGTGTCCAAGGAAATCGCCAACTGGTGCTTTAGTACCGAGCAGATATTGCTGTTGGTAGCCAAGACTTTGCCTGTGCCTACATAAGGTTAGATGATCTTTATTTTGTAGTTTGATTTGAACTATCCTTGGGTAAATGTACAAAGTTTGTGTAGATTCCCACTCTTGCATGCAGTAGTAGGGCTCGACTATTACAGTATTTCGATCGGAAAGAGACATTCGGCTAATTTCGGCTTTGTAAAGCGTTATCTCTGTCGCACTTGTATAACGGCTGGCAAATTTTACTCAGATATGTAGTGTGTGACAGAGATAACGCTCTACAAAGCCGAAACTACCTGTCTCTTTCTTAAGGTCGATGTGCAATATTAGCTGCCGGATACTGCACATTGTTTATGTAAAAAGTAATGATGTAATGTTCCTTCGGCCTTTTTGTTGTGAACAGTTTGTAGATGGTTATTATTAAATTATTAAAATACAATGACAAGAGCTAACATTATCAGAACTATGATTTTCCAGACAGTTGATATGAGATATTTAGAAAAAAATGTTATGAATGGCTTTCCCCGTTCCATAAAAATATTTCTTACTAGCTTCCCGCGCGGGACTTTGTTCCCGTGGGAATTCGGGAAAATCATGTACCCTATGTCCATCCCGGATAATGTAGGATTCTAATGGTGAAAGAATTTTTCAAATCGGTCCAGTAGTTTCGGAGCCTATTCGATGCAAACAAACACACAAACAAACAATCAAATCTGTCCTCTTTATTATATTAGTATAGATAAATATTGTTTCATCAGCGTCTAAATCTGTCGCTTTGCCAAATAAAACTACTGTCTTATTTTATATCAAAATGCTGAAAATGGTTTCTGTTCGTCTTTAATAGATCTTGTTTACTTTGTTTAATGTTATGTTTACATTCATAGTATACCCACGCCTAGGGTGATTTTAATTTAGTCAGTACGAAGTGTGAGTAATTATTTAAATACCTTAACAAGTAGACAAAATTGTATTATAAATTGTGCTTTTCTAATCACTCGAGAAATGTTTAGACTTAAGCCGAACAACTTCCCTAAAAAGCGAGTAACCAAAAGAAAATTCTTAAAAATATTCGACTTTCATTTAATATTAACTATACTACGTGTCAGATAGGAAAGCCGAAAGTGGTTATTACGCTTCGAAATAAGTGTGTTGTACGATTGTATTCCTACGATTGTGTAGTATTATTTAATTCGGCAGGGTAATACGAGAAGTATAATCCTACAAAATAAGATGTGCATTGTGCTACTTTAAAATAGTAAACGAGAGTCGTACCCTCTATTTTGTAGCGTAATAACAACTTTCCGTATTTCCCAATCTGTGTAAAGAAGCGGTTTTTTTTTCGTATTGACATATGACATATTCCTTCTATTTTATACTGTGGCCAATGAGTGCTCACAAGGGGCATGTGGATGGAAAAGACGAAAGCAGAAAGTTTGACTTAGGAAGTTTGTTTGGACTAGTTAGGAGATAAAAACACTAAAAGTCCTTACCTGAAGTGAGCCCGAGGGGGAAGGGCAACAAGAAGGTCCTGTTTTCTGGTTTTTTGCTTATATCTCGAAAACGGTGCGTCGTACGAAATGTTATTGTACTACAAAATGAAAGCTGATAAAATGTTCTACTACATTGGCTTTTACATTTTTTATTATCTATCTCCAATCTTTACCTAGCTATGAGCTTCGAAAAATTGTCAATTTCAAAAAATTTGTTCTACACTCTGTCATAATCTTAGTACTTGAAACAAAGTCGGGTTTGTTCGAACACTTATAACTCAAGAAAGGCTGAACCGATTTTAATAAAACTTGGTGTGAAGGTAGCTTAAACCCTGAATTAACACATAGGCTACATAATTTTTCCAAATACTCACGGGAACGAAGTCCCAAGTGGAAAACTAATTGCTTCATAAATTTCAGCTGCGACCGTAGATTTCAGGATACATATCTAATTTAAAAAAAAAAACACTTTTAACAGTGTAGGTGATCAATAAGAAATGATTTTGTCAAATTCGTATAGAATTTAACACATTTTTGATAATCGACCATTTTTCGAAGCTCATAGCTAGGCAAAGATTGGAGATAGATAAAAAGTGTGATCGCCAAAGTTGTAGAGAATTTTATCAGCTTTCATTTTGTAGTACAAAAAATATCGTACGACGCGCCGTTTTCAAGATATGAGCAAAAAACTAAAAAACGGGACCTTCTTTGTGCCCTCCTCCCTCGGGCTCACCTCGGAGAGGTAAGGACTTTTAGTATGTTTATCTCCTAACAAGCCCAAATAAAGTTCTTAAGTCAAACTTTCTGCTTTCGACTTTTCTATCCACAATTATTCGTTGCTTAAGCTATTTAGGAGAGTTGTTCAGTTTTGGAGTGATTAATAACATCTAAAGTTAGTTGAATACATATCTAAAACGTTGACAAAATAAATTATAACATTTTATGTATGGGGAAGCAGCTGGGTTCTCAAAACACAAGCAATTGCATTGCTTTCTGGAAGCCTCTCAAGTATAGATTTTAAGTCTGATGATGGAAATTAACATTTTTTAATGTTTTGTACAGTATACAATGTTTTGATGTGTAGTCTAACGGTACTGTTTGCCCATAAAAAGTAGTACTGTTAAGCTGAGTGTAGAGTTTAAAGAATTTGTTCCATGAAATAAATATTTAAGTCTCTATTTTAATGAAATAAATATTTAAGCCCCCATTTTGCCTAGTTTTAGTATTAAGTATTTGCGCACCTCTACGGAAGTATTACAATTGAATCATCCAGTAACATAATACAGAGGCAGCTGTAAAAAACCAAAGAATAAACACACTGTTATAAAAAGTTTTTACAGTTTATGCTTTAAATTCTTCACTGAACTAGCTTTCCGCCCGGGACTTCGTTCCCATGTAAATTTGGAAAAAAATGAAGCCTATGTGTTAATCTAGGGTGTCAGCTGCCTCCATACCAAATTTTATTTAAAATTTGTCAATGTAACAAAAATACACACACACTCATAAACTTCCGCCTTTATAAAATTAGTATGAAGCCCACCATTTTCCGAGTTTAAGTGTGAAATTCGTTTCTAACAACAATGCTACGGCACTCATAAACACCTTTTATAAAATTCTATAAATAATACGTGCGAGTTTGTGTGCGTTTGAATTATAAATGTGCGCTGGCGGCGCGCCAGCAGCCGCGGCCGTCGCGCGCATGCGTCCGCGCGCTCTATATCCATACGCATTTTTCTACACTTCTTCACCTAAAAGCGAACACAGCACTGGAATTTGTGATGCTCAACTTAGTACAAATTAGTGATTTTTAAATATAGTGAAAGTGATATTTTTTGTAGAATTGCAATAGTGTTGTGTGATAATGTCTCCGAAGTGCCCGGTGCCGCCGCTGCAAGAAATCACAC
This sequence comes from Aproaerema taeniolella, assembly GCA_949987775.1. Classification (NCBI taxonomy): domain Eukaryota; kingdom Metazoa; phylum Arthropoda; class Insecta; order Lepidoptera; family Gelechiidae; genus Aproaerema; species Aproaerema taeniolella. Next base: position 12,759,810 of record OX465257.1, read on the forward strand.
TCTCTTTAGTCGCGAGGCAGTTGATACACACCCTCGCACGCGTGACCACAGATGAGGATGTCGCCTTACCCTTCGCTATGGTCTCCTCCTACTACGAAAGTATGGGCGCGACCAGTGACATATTCCAAGACCTGCTTAATCTAATACTCAGTTCGGAATACTTAGAACCTTCAGTACGATACTACACTATGCGGCTCCTTCTCAAAGAAAACGTAAAGAGCCTCGCGACTGGCATGTTCCCGTGCCCCTATTACAGAAAAATCCTTGAGCTTATTATCGACCAGGGGCGACACCTAACCTCTCTCAACTTAAAAGGTGTGTGGGTAAAAGACGAGCATTTGACACTAATGTACCACTTAATAAAGAATCTTCCGAATCTTACCGCTTTGAATATACCTTACATTGCTAATGACGAAGTGCTCAAGTTTATCGGTGAACACAACAAGGTATTGAAGCTGCTGGATATATCCGGTGAGACGGACATTACGGAGATCGGAATAGATGCGATGTTGACGGGCAATCCGCAGCTGACCCAGAGCCTGACAGTCGTAAACATCGGGATGTATGGCGAGGAGAACATTGACCATACTGATGCAGCCCTTCTCATTCGACGGCTACCAAACCTCACAAATCTTGGCAGTTATTCGTTCGTCGGCAAGTCAATTTACCATATTTACAATACCGATTGCCCTCCAAACTTCAAGACGAAACTGCAGTATTTACACGACGTCCAAACAAACTCGAGGACTATGAAAGCGATACTGGCTTTGTGCCCGATGATTGAGACAATATATTTGGAAGAGCCCGAGCCTGGAGTGATGAACCAGATAAAGGACCTGACCCACGTAAACAAGATCAAACTTAACAAATTCCAGTGCCACGAACTGCATCAGCTGTTAGATAAAATAGGATATAAAATCGTGTCCCTCATGCTTTCTGGGTCATCTGGTTCGTTCAACTTCACTAGAATAGCTGAGACCTGTAGAAACTTGGAAAGTTTAGAATTTTATCAAATTCAAACTGCGACACACGAAGAGGAAATACCGTTTAATAAGTTAGAGCATATTGAAATCATTCAGGGTAACTTATCTGCGTCGCTATTGAAGTACTTAATGACTGGAAGCCCTAATCTAAAGAAACTCATTATCGGGGACGAAATCAAGTTGGATGACAATGACATGTCTCGGTAAGATAGTTTTTTAACTTATAAATCTCTGTTATTATCACGCTAAAATTATTTGTTTCTTGTTCTCGCCTAAGTTAGTATCATCAAATAGAAAGTGAAAACCTTTGAGAATTTGAAAAAATTATGTAGCTTATGTTTTATTCTGATGCTCAAGCTATAATACTGCAATTTTCATCAAAATCCGTTTTTGCGTGATTGAGTAACAAACATCCTTTCAAATTACATTTATAATATGCCTTATGATATAAGTAGTATGTAAGTACTTTTGAACGTCAACATTTGGACGTTTTGACTCACATTGCGTAGCAGTTCAAACCATTTCTCGCCTTTATACGAGATTTGAAGCACTCCCAGCATATAACCGTTTTATTTTCTAAATAGTCGTCACATGTAAAAGGCCATTTTGCGGTTTGAAACGTACTTGATTATAATAAGAATGGAAATATTCAGTACTGAACAAGCCACGTAAACACTTTCCAGAATGCTCCGCCGCTACAAATTCGAACACCTCGAAGGCATCTGGTTCCCGAACGCCCCTCGACTGACCAGGGACACAGTGGAATTGCTCATGGAAAGCTGTCCCAAGCTCCAGAGCCTCGGCCAACTCTCCGGTTGGAGGTTCACTCCTGATGACATGATGCTGATGAGGGCTATCATAGCGAGTACCAACATCGATCTCATACTTACACCTCTTGGCATTTTCCAACAAGGGCATTAGGACACAAGGGCACATTAAGCTTTAATTTGCACCGTATTTTTTTGAACGCGGAAATAGTAAAAAAAAATACTTCAACAGTCGAACCTAATATGGGTGAGCTCTTGAGTATTATACAACTAAGTTATAAAATCAAAGATATTTTAAAGAAAAGTCCCTTCGTTTTAAAACCGTATTTTGTACTGACTTTTTTAACTGTTGTTAACGTTTAAAGATTTTATTATGTTGCTGTAAATAACATTTGTCTTATGCTTTACTTACTAAGTGCTCAGGTCTTTAACAAAAGGCATTAAATATTTTAATTAATTTGGTTTATTACTCAAAATTGAAAAAAAAAAAACACAAAAACATTGAACACGACAGTAGGACAACCCACTTAACTGATGAGTATTTCATTCAATAATAACTTAAACAAAAAATAATATGACTACAACTCATCAGACTTAATAGGTATTTGAAAATTCACGAAGCCCATTAGGATGAAATATTATCTATTAACGTCTCATGAATCGTTTAATAGTAAAATTATTATAAGAGGGCCGCTCTAAGTTTACCATTAAGACACACTTCAATTAGTGTTTTGAGTATCAATAAAACTTATGTTAACTGTCAATAAAAACATTTATTTTAAATAGCTTAAGTTTAATTGATTATTAAAATACAGTAAATGAAAACGAAACTCTAACGTAAACACCTTATTGTGTCGAACGTGGAACGGCTAAACTGCTTGAATGAAGAATAATAATGTATTAAACTTTATTATTTATTAGTATAATTTAAGGCTTGAACTATCAAGTTATCGGCTTTTAAAAACCAAACAATCGTGATACCAAATGGGAATTGTGAATTTTCGTATACTTTTAAAGCTTTTCAATGTACAGTCGAGGAATAAAAAGGTTCGTCACCTTAAGGCCGATTTTCGCTTGCACTAATGCAGGAATCAATTATGCCAATATTCCAGAACAAAAACAGTGCTGCTAACATTTAATTCAATATGACGTTTGCTATCAATAACAAGGTTCGTCATCTAATGTCAATTTTTTCTTGCACTTGCGCAAGAATCATTCCCGCCAATATAAACAACAGTGCTTGAAGTTTGCCATCAAAATATATTTTGGAATCAGTCAGTTCTCTATATGACGTCTGCAGTTTTTGACAGACATTAGAAAGGTGTTGTTAACTTAGTTTTGTTCATCAATCTAACCAAAAGAAGTTTTTAGTTTATCATAACATGTGCGAACTTTTCTATGATAATAATCTTCTTATTCAACACAAATCTTGAGCTAAATCAATTTGGACTTTGTATTAGAAATAATAAAGCATAATTTTCTATGCAACAGTCAGTTCTGTATCTAATTTTCAAAAGGTAATATGTGCTCGGGTCACGATAAAGGAATCAATTTGAAAACTGACGGAGGTTTTCATTCCCTGACAACGAATTTTAATTCGCACCCCGGCACCCCGTATTTAATCGTGGTCATTCATCGAACAAGCACACTTGACATTTAGGTCTTTATATCGTTCTTAACAAGCTTCTTGTCACATTTCTACAATGACTGTAAGTTTACGACCGATACTGGGAGGTTCTGTGCATCAGATGTCAGAACATATCACTCAAAGTGACAGGTGAAAAGTATCCGTCATATTATCGGTCATAAACGTACAGAATGGATGATCAGCTTGAAAGAGCAAGAGAGGGTAAGGTATTAGAGCGACGCGCGACAAATTATAAAATATTTTTGAACACAATTACCAAAAGTCAGGCGACCATTCCAGCAATTTATCACGGGTGTTTTTGTTCTGCCGAATTGTTCAGTTGTAATACAGGGTTTAAAGGACAGCACAAATACTTAAACGGTGGAATCTATCCATAACTACATTCGACTACAAGTGTTTATTTTTTCCCGGTGAACGTCAAGTGAAGGAGTTTTTATTGTTTATCTACTTTGGCGCTACGCATTGTACCGCGAATCCGCGCCCCGGGCACGGTCCCCCGCGCCGCGCCGACCCGGAATACGATGTACATTGCTGGTTTTCGTGTTTTGCGCTGTTATCGTTATTTTTATTGGAAAATGGAGTGTATTATTAAATGATTTTATTTTAAAGCAGGAAATATTAAAAAACATGAAAACAAAAATTAAAAATTTTCCTGAACAAAATTCCACTGGAAAATCATTCAGAATGATGGTCTAAGTTCATGCTTTCAGTTTTTGCTAACCTGTCTTTTACACCCTGTATAATAGTATTTGACAGTTTAATCTATATGCAAAGCCTTGATATTTCTAGGGTTCCATACCCAAAGGGAAAAAACGGGACCCTATTACTAAGGCTCCGCTGTCCGTCCGTCTGTCACCACCAGGCTGTATCTCATATACTGTGATTGTTAGATAGTTGAAATTTTCGCAGATGATGTACTTCTATGTGCCCTATAACAACAAATACTAAAAACCAGAATAAAATAAATATATAAGGGGGTTCCCATACAAAAAACGTGATTTTTTTGCTCGTTTTTGTAGAAAGTCTGTCCGAGGCTGTATCTCATGAACCGTGATAGTCAGACAGTTGAAATTTTTACAGATGATTTATTTCTATTGGTCCTATAACAACAATACTAAAAACCAGACTAAAATACTAAAACCAGAAGAATTTAAGGGGGCTCCCATACAAAAAAACGTGATTTTTTTGCTCTTTCTATAGATAAGTCTGTCCGTGGCTGTATCTCATGAACCGTGATAGTTAGACAGATGAAAATTTTACAAACTATGTATTTCGGTTGCTGCTATAACAACAATTACTAAAAAGTAGAATAAATTAAATATTTAAGGGGGCTCCCATACATCAAACGTGATTTTTTTTTCCGTTTTTATAGAGATAATGGTTTGTATAGAGTCCGACTCGCACTTAGCCGGTTTTATAGGTAATGGTACGGAACCCTTCGTCCGCGAGTCCGACTCGCACTTGCCTATTTTATTTATTTGTTTTACGTCACGTCTTTTCTAATTTATGAAATCGAGCAAACGGACGATCTTTTCCCTTAATGTAAAAATTTCACCTTCTGAAGATAATGTTATAACGTGGTGTATGGTGGTGGGGTTACATCGTCATTGCTCGTCATTGATAAAATGTTAAGTAAAATAAGACTATTGCGATTTGTATCTAGGGCTATAATTGACAAATTGATGAATGATCGCCAAACCTAAGTATGTATTATATTACAATAAGTACAAATAATTTTTAAACATGAAACAAAGTAAATAACAATAGACATCTTACAAACTAAGAACTCCTCGTCAAACTGCAATAATTAAAATTTTTGAAAGGCATTGCCTTCCAAACAAAACACATAAAGAAAAACGTTGCAGGTACAGAGTGCACTCTTGGAGTTGGTATAATAAAATTTCAGCGTCTTTTATTGGTTAGAGTTTAGTAAGAAAACGCGGTCAAAATAGACCACCACAATCTAGGATTGAGAAATCTCTCCATAAATGGAGTTCGGCACCTGCAATTTGTTTCTTCATGCAGACACAAAAAACATCTTCACTCATCGTTCCGTCATGAATTAATTTGTCTCTACAAAGTACGATTGGCGTCATCTTCTCCATCTGAGACACTGTCTCGAATTGCTGGCACGGAAAGGCGCTTTTGCTGCATCCTGGCCATTTTGCATTCATCGGCACACTTAGTAGTGATGATGCTCCTGAAAATTAAGACAAAATGTTATTAGGTGAGTACCTACTTGTTAGTACAAGTTTGTTGTTTCTGCACAACGAGTATTGTTTGATGTGCGAATGAAATGGGCGTTTCCCCACTGGACGGCACGGCGGCCGGCGCCGGCAACGGTGAGAGTGACAGAGCTATACTAGGAAAAGAGACAGACTACCGATTTATTGCTTCCTAGTATAGCTCTGTCACTCTCCGTTGCCGGCGCCGGCCGCCGTGCCGTCCAGTGGGGAAACGCCCAATCACAGAGACTGCGAACTATTGGAATTTGGAATAGTAAATTGTTAACCGAGGGTGGAAAGAATCAATTGCCGAGGTATTTAGACACAAAACATTGTGTCTAGAGTTTAGATAAACAACTAGTTTTATTTTCCTCATATTCGAAATGAAAAGTAGAGTGTTTAACACGGGTAAAAGAATCAATTCCTTCTCGGACTATAGTCTAAATACCTCGGGAATTGATTCTTTCCACCCTCTGTTAACAATCTACTATTCTTATTGGAAAATCATTAGATACATGTGTCTTACACAATAAAATAAAAATAAATCTTAAACTGGGAATCGGTTCTCACCTAACTAGATTTTCTTTTACATCAAATCTGTCGACGATTTCAATTATGATATCAGACACCAGTTTCGGGTCTAAACGCAGTTTAGCTGGTTTATCCTGAAAAGCTGGCGACTTCTTCCCCGTAAGGGAATGGGTTGCGAGTGTTCTGAAAAATGAAAATTATTGTATGTGAAAGATTATAGAGGCCCAGAATTAAGGATACATCACACTTGATAAATATGGTTTTGTCGAAGTTATAACGTATGACTCAAATGTCTAGTTCGTCACCTTATTATGCCTGACCCTTAATCTTTCTTTATCCCTCTTTAAACGAAATTTCTAAAAAAATTGTCTGTACCACCATTTATGGAACATGCTGTGGTATTAAATAAAAAATCAAATTTTTCATAAACTTACTGTCTGTCAAACACAGCCAGGAGCAATGTCCGAGTGGCAATAGTATACGACTTCCAGTTAACTTTTCTGTATTCGTCTTTGTGAAGCATGGTTTTGCCGCTGCCAATCGGTATCTGAAGTAATAAATCAATTTAAATGAAGATGCACCAAGGATAAAATAAAAAAAACGTACTATATTAGTAACATAAACTGTTGCTCAGATAGTACGTAAGTACATAAAAGAAACTGTTAGGAAACTTTAGATGCAGTAGTTCACAAAAATATCTATATGTTTTGTTTATTTTATAGACTACTTACCCAATCCGAGTCTTCCTGCTGTTTATTCTGTTTTCCTTTTTTCTTCTTACGATTTTTTATCTTCGTTATTCCCTGATCTTTATTTGCTGGTCTCTGTTTAACCTGGGGCTCATTTTCTAGTTTCTGAATTTCCTGATTCAGGTTTTCTGTCTCGTTCTTATGTCCCTGTCTCTGAATGTATTTACTTTCTTGTTCAATGTCATTGTAATTGTTTTGATTGTCCTGTTCCTGTTGGTCTTCATATTCAGGATTTTCAATGTTCTTTGGGTTTTTTAAATCGGGCTGTTCTACGTATTTAATTCTTTTACGTTTACAATCGACCTGGTCGTCATTGTCTTCAACGAGTATTCGTTTATTTTTGTTCTTGTAGACCTTGTTGTTTACAAGTATTTGACTAGACTCATTGCTATTTTTGTCATGATTTTCGCTTTTGGTTGAGTCATTTAAATTCGAAAGCTTCCTAGGGAGTTTTTCTTGGTTTTGACTTTTATTCCGATTACGTTGATTGTGCACAGCCAACACTTTCTTAATTTTGCTGGGTGCTACAAGATCGTACTTATTATTTACAGGAACGTTATCATCCGAATAATTGTGATGATCGGCATTTTTTGTTTCATTCCTACCATTTTCTTGGACGTTTTCTTTTTCATTGCATATTTCTTCATAGTTCCCACACATTATTTTTCCGTCTTCACTTTCATCCTGATTGTTGTCTTTTCTCTTGTGATATATGAATTTATACTTATTACTGATCAAAACATCATCATCCGAACGGTCAAGCTCGTCTTCGGTGTCGTAGCAATCGCTTTGATTTCTCTCAATTTCAATTTCTTTTTCCTCGGTAATTTCATGAATAGTTTCGCCGTGGCTTTTATCATCATCATTAGCAGTTGTATTGTTTTTGTAGGCCCTTGTATACTGTTTTGAAACAAGTAACTGATTTTCCGATAAGTCATTGTCGTCACTTCTTTTTTCCTGTACTTCTTGATTTTGCTTTCCATTGTTCGACTTCGAGTGTATCTTGCATGTACAAGTGCATATTGGATTTTGTTCATCTCTACAATTTTCAGCGATTGTTTTGCTATTATCTTTGGTTAAATTATTTACTTGCTTTTCGGCTACAAATTTTTCCCACATGGCTTCGACCCATGCCAACTTGATTGCATTACAAAATTGCTCTTTGCTTGTCATCTGCCAATGCCTTGGTTTAATCTTTTGCACAAGGCAGAATATTTTACGGAAATTACGCATTATGTCTTCAGTCATCTGATTTGGTGAAGGAATACTATGCTTTCGAGTTGAGGATGCTAAAGATTTTCTTCTACAACAACATCTCACTCTATTCTTATGTGTTTTTGAGGTGTCATGTTTATTTACAGTATTGGAAATAGGATTACTTCTGTTCTTGGTATAAATAACATTTACAGCTTCAGCCCTGTGCCGTGGTTTCACAATTTTACCGCAGCGACGCTTCCAATAAAAGTGCTGCGTACCTCTTGTCTCGATTTCTGTGTCTTCTACCTGAAAAAAAGGTTTTCTTATTTTACTTACCCTTTAAAAGTTATTATGGGTACATTTAACTTTTATACCTAGTTAACTTTTATGAATTTACTTGTAAAGAGGCGACTTATTACCATTCATTCCCATTGCATTGTAAAAGTAACACATATTTACAAAATTTTCCGTTTTAAATTTTTCCGAGAGTTTTCTTCATTTTTCCGCTATATTTTAATACGGTGAATCCGAATCTACCAGCCGTTTCTTTCTATCAGCTTTTAATGTTCATACACAGCTTTTCTGTTTATTATTGCTGGAGTTTGAAATAACACCTACCACGAGTTCCTTATTTACGAAAATTGTAAAAAAAAATTTTTATGGCTGATTTCGATACTTGGCTTCATTTTTATAGTGAATTTTTTTGTTTTTTTCTTAATTACGCATACGCCATATCTTAAACTAAAGCTGATTGATAAAAAAAAATGGTTTGTATTTCCAGAGTCAGGATGCCAAATGTTTACTAAAAAAAATTTGTATATAAGGTCCTAATTTATTAGTCACTTTCCTTTTAACACGTTATTGTGTAGGTCAAAATATATCATTTGAGTCAAAAAACAAAAGCATAATATTAAATTTAAAAGGTCTTGAAAAATTTTGTTATGATATTTTTTCATTACTATTGTAGCGACCTATCTAGCATATATGTAGGTATAGTGAGGAACGTGCGCAAGCGGCTCGACTCGCGGATTCAGTCGTCCTGCCTTCGCCCGTCGCGCACACACGCGTTAGCGATTTCATAAATCTTCCGACCATCAATTGTAACAATTTTGTGTGTTTCAAATATATCCGGACTTTCGTGAACTGAACTTAATCGTTTCACTTGAACTCCCTCCTTCTGTGACGTTTAAGAACATTAAACCTATATTATTAAATTCACATTGGTGACCCCGTTAGTGAAATAGTTCAGTGGACAGTGTACATTGCGGGGCGGCTCAATTTCGTGCGCGCGACGGGACCCTGTCGGAAAAATATACGTTTACATTAACTGTTCGAGTAAACAGCCATGCCGAAACCGGAAGACGAAAAACCTGACATCCTCCTGATTTCAGTCTCTGCAAGGATTCCGGAGTTCTGGACTGATCAGCCCAACCTATGGTTCAAGCAATTCGAAGCCGCAGTCTCACCTCAGAAACCATCGGACGTTAACAAATTTCAACTGCTTATCTCCAAACTTGGGAAGCAGGTTATTCAGCAAATAGCTGACATTTTGGAAAACCCGCCGGAAACCGAAAAATACGCACTCGCTAAAGAAAGATTACTGCACGTTTACGAAGAGTCTGAAAACAAAAGATTGCAGAAATTAATAAGCGATATGCAGCTAGGGGACCAAAAGCCATCGCAGCTCTGGCGGCGGATGAGCACCCTGGCAGGAACAAGGATGCCCCAGGAGACGCTGTTAGTTTTGTGGCAAAACCATCTGCCCGTGGCGGTACGCACTGTCCTGGCAGCTACGGCAATCAAGGACGCTGAGACCCTAGCGGACGTAGCGGACAAGGTCATCGAGACAAGCAAGCCTCTGGAGTTAGCGGCCGTCACACCGAACGAATCTAGCAATCTAGTCGACGCCGTGGCTAAACTGACGCTGGAAGTGGCAGAGATACGCAAGTGGAGAGAAGGCGCGAGAAAACCACAAAGGGCAAGCAATGGATCGCGCAACTCAAGTCGGCGCGGCAGACGTTCCAGTTCACGTAAGGGAAACCGACCATATTGTTACTACCACTACCGTTTCAAGGATGAGGCTCGAAAATGCCGTGAACCGTGTTCCTGGGCGGAAAAGAAACAGGAAAACTAGACGCCGTGCGGTCAGCGACGGTTAACTGCATGGAAGGTAACAGCCGTCGATTATGTGTTTTCGATAGGAATAGTAATCTAAACTTTTTAGTCGACACGGGAGCTTATGTTTCCGTAATACCTGTCAATTTAATTAAACGCAAAATGCAGGCAAATGTTAATACAGAAAATAATTTTTCCTTGTACGCCGCGAACGGCACTAAAATAAATACTTACGGCACATGTTCATTGTTACTAGATATCAAATTAAGACGAGCATTTCGATGGAATTTTATAATAGCAGAGGTCAGTCAACCAATTTTAGGAGCCGATTTTTTAAGCCATTTTGGATTGATTGTTGACCTAAGCTCCAAGCGTTTAATCGATAAGATAACAAATTTGAATGTAGTAGCCAGCATAAAAAAATGTAACATAACGACTGTAAAAACAATTGACGAAAATAATCCTTATCGTGACTTATTAGGCGAATTTATAGAAATTACCAAACCACAATGTTTTCGAGACACCCCACAGCACACCGTCAGACACCATATTGAAACATCAGGACCGCCGGTGTACGCAAAAGCGAGACCCCTACCACCCGATCGCTTCAAAAAGGTAAGAGAAGAATTTCAGTTAATGCAGGATTTAGGGATATGTAGGCCTTCTAAAAGCGCGTGGGCGAGCCCGCTTCACGTGGTACCGAAAAAGGATGGGAGCATTCGACCGTGCGGTGACTACCGGCAGCTCAACGCCGTCACCAAACCCGACAGATACCCAATTCCGAGACTCCACGACTTTACATACCTACTCGCAGGTAAAAAGATTTTCTCTCGCATAGACATTAATCGAGCGTACCACTATATCCCTATAGATCCCGCCGACGTAGAGAAAACTGCGATAATCACACCCTTCGGGTTGTTCGAGTTTACGCGCATGACGTTTGGCCTTCGAAATGCGGCACAAACATTTCAACGTTTTATGCACCACACTGTTTTACAAGGCCTAGATTTTCTTTTTTCCTTCGTTGATGATGCCATAATTGCTAGTAATAGCGAGGAAGAACATCGAGAGCATCTACGACTTTTATTCGAGCGTTTACAAAGGTACGGGCTAACTATTAACCTTAACAAATGTTGTTTCGGCGTTCAGGAGCTTGACTTTGTGGGTTATCACGTTTCTACCGATGGCATCAAACCGATGACAGACAAGGTGAGTGCTATCAAGGAATTTCCCAAGCCAACAAATGTAAACGAGCTTCGCAGATTTCTAGGGATGGTGAATTTTTATCGAGCTCACATTCCACACGCAGTCAACAGTCAGGCAATTCTATCAAGGTATTTACATAACGCAAAAAAAAACGATCGCACGCCGATCGGTTGGACGCCAGACGCTGAGGCAGCGTTCAACGAATGTAAGTTGCAATTGGAGAAGGCTGTCACGTTAGCACACCCGTGTGCTAATTCGACGTTATCGCTTATGTGTGACGCCTCGGATACGTGCGTGGGAGCCGTGCTACAACAACTTGAAAAAGGTTTGTGGCGCCCCCTAGGTTATTTTTCGAAAGCCTTATCCGCAACTCAAAAACGCTATAGCACATATGATCGCGAACTTCTAGCTATTTACATGGCCATCAGGCATTTTCGCAAATTGTTCGAGGGCAGGCCTTTAACTGTATACACCGATCATCGCCCGTTAGTATACGCCTTTACAAAGCTATCTAGCGATGGTGAAACACCGCGTAGGACCAGACAGTTGTTATTCATTAGCGAATTTACGACCGACATAAGACACGTTAAAGGTAACGACAACGTAGTAGCAGACACGTTATCGCGCGTCGCGACAATTTCTTGCCCCACGAACATTGATTACGGGCAATTAGCAGAATCGCAAAAGTTAGACGACTGTTTAAAACAATATAGATTGTCAAATGACTGTTCGGAGGGTAAAATTGTATTAAAATCAATTATATTGCCAAATTGTAACGCGAAGATTATTTGCGAAACCTCAACGTCACGAGTTAGACCTTACTTGACAGAAAACTATAGACGCATAGCTTTCAATGGTGTGCACGAACTTAGCCACCCCGGCATTAAAGCCACACGCAAACTGGTAGCACAGCGGTTCTTTTGGCCCGGCATGAATGCTGATATAAACAGATGGACAAGGGCTTGCATTCCATGTCAACGTTCGAAAATAGGTAAACACACTATATCTGAATATGGACAATTTCAAAGTGCAGGTAGGTTCGAGCATATACACGTAGACATCGTGGGACCGCTGCCCATATCGGAAGAAGGATATAGATATTGCGTCACTGTCATCGATCGAGCAACACGTTGGCCAGAAGCATTCCCTATTAAAGATATAACCGCGGATACAGTTGCCAAGGTAATTTACGATGGTTGGATATGCCGTTTCGGGTGTCCAAACCGACTTACGTCAGATCAAGGACGTCAGTTTGAAAGCCATCTATTCACGAATTTACTTAAATACCTAGGTATTAAAAAACTCCGAACTACAAGTTATCACGCGCAGGCCAACGGGTTGGTCGAGCGATGGCATAGGTCAATGAAAGCTTCGTTGATGGCTCGTCTAGACACCAGGTCATGGGTCGACGAGTTACCATCAGTACTGTTTGGATTACGAGCGGCAGGGCGCAGCGACAACGGCGTCAGTGCCGCGGAATATACTTACGGTAAACCCCTACGGTTGCCGTGCGAGTTTTTTTCCTCCACTGAGTCAGCGCTTGGGGAAGTTGAGGTACAGCACATTCGTGACGTCATTCAAAAATTAAAGCCAATTCCTAACGAACATCGCGATAACAGAAAATGGTTTGTACATCCAGACATTAAGTCGTGTACACACGTATTTGTTAGGGACGATACAGTGCGAAAGCCATTGAAACCACCCTATGACGGTCCCTATCAAGTCCTTAGGAGGGATTCAAAGGTTTTCCAGCTGCAATTACCTAATCGCAAAAGTAACGTTTCAATAGATCGGCTAAAACCAGCCTACATTTTAAACGACTCGGATGACGTCAGCGCACCAACGATACCCGGCGCGGGCAACGTGAGCGAAAAACACAGCGAAATCGCCGACCCAGAAATTAAAACGTCGAGAAGCGGACGTCGCATAAAAATGCCTGTTCGTTTTAGGTAAAAATTTAGTAATAGGTAAGCATTTAAATTTTAATAAGAATCTAGGTGCATTGGTCCGGTGTTCACTTTCGACAGACACATCGCAGCGTCAAAGCAAATAACGTGAAAATCGTCTGTAATATTAAAAATTACAATGGGTAACTATAATACCAAGAATGAAGAAGTTATAATAGCCCAGGCAGGAGTCAACCAACAGGTCGACGAGATAAGGGTCAAAGTCGAATTGTACGGCATGATGTTAACAGTAGGAGCAGTCTGCTTCGTGCTACTCATTTGCTGTCTTTGTGGACGAGGATGTTGCAATCGCGTCAAAAAGTACTGCGACAGAAAAGTAAGTGACATGTTCAATAATGCAGCCATGTCCAACTTGCCAATGCCCACGGGAATTCCACCAGATTCGAAGATCAACGTACCTAAACAGGTAGTCTTAGTATAAGTTTTGTTTTTTTTGTCAACTTCATTTTTTAGTATTAGAAGACAGTCACGAAAGCAATTAGTCAAATATTTTTACGGTCACCCGTTCAATAAACACTAATTATGTCCTATTAAAATGTAAACTTACCATTAGCTTACTTGCTGTACCTATACAGTATACGCAATACATTTATTAATAGTCCAGTGTACTTACCATACTGTGTTATTGTCATACATATACTTAGCATTTGGGCGAGGTATACTTGAGATGTGTTTTTCAACTGCATTATGTCAATTAAGCCTAGAGTATAATAGAATAAATGTAGCAATTGTTAATGATATTATGTAAAAATATTTTTGTGTATCGAACCCAAGACCTTAGATAGTAAGCCACCAAGTTAACCACTAAGTCATGTGAGCAATATTGTATTTTATAAACACTCAGTTGAATGTAACAAGTACTCGTGTTATCATATTGTTTTGCATTCCATACAATGATTACGCAACGCAGGGTGTAGAATAGCAAGGCCAGGTCTAGCGTGTAGCAGGTTGCTTTATTATAGAAAGTTTGTAATTCGAAATTATTGTGTAAAATTTGGATTGTTGTTTTTCTCTTTGTACCAAATTTTAGGGGGGTATGATGTAGCGACCTATCTAGCATATATGTAGGTATAGTGAGGAACGTGCGCAAGCGGCTCGACTCGCGGATTCAGTCGTCCTGCCTTCGCCCGTCGCGCACACACGCGTTAGCGATTTCATAAATCTTCCGACCATCAATTGTAACAATTTTGTGTGTTTCAAATATATCCGGACTTTCGTGAACTGAACTTAATCGTTTCACTTGAACTCCCTCCTTCTGTGACGTTTAAGAACATTAAACCTATATTATTAAATTCACACTATGTTGAATAAACCCATCCATTCAAACGTAAATAATAATGGCAGTAGTAGAGCGGGCGAGCGGGGAGTGGACGGCTATAATCGAAAGAGAACCATTCCTTTATCTTTAAATGGAAAATTCATTTTTTATTTTTTTTTACAAAATTTAATTTTCAGATAATTAATTTTTATGTTGTTTTTTGGAATACTATCAACCTATACAATAACGCCTTAGAAGGTAAGTGACTAATAAATTAGGACCTTATATATGTGTAATAGATAGAAAAATAGATTACGAATCCTTAAGATCAGTAACATGATTTAAAAAATTAAGAAGATGAGCTACGTGTAGAACTCCTAAAAATACCACAACAAAATGATTTTGATTTTATCAACTTTCAATGATAAAAATGAATTTATCAACTATCAACTAACACAACTACCCGGTCACCAGCTGCGTAGTATTTTGTTGAGTTTATTTATTAATTTAACTACAAAAGTTAAACGAATTTAAATACCACAGTAATTCTATTAGAATCTGACAAAAGAAAGTATTCACATTACCTCATTATCGGAGGACGTCTTTTCTTCGTCAGGTTTCCAATCAGAATCGCTGGGGGAGAAATCACCAAGATCTTCATCATCGGATTCATTATCATCAGGCTCATTTTTATGTTTTAATTGTGCTTGTGATTCTAGTTCCTCTAGATATTCCGTCTCTGCTTCTGAATTCTCCCCTGGTTGGAGTTGCGTCTGCAGTTTAACTTCAGCTTGTTTAATTTCTATTTCCGGTTGTGCTTCCTCTGTTTGTTTCATTTCTAACTGGACTTTGGTTTCCAACAACGTCTGCTCTTCTGCATGATTCTCTTGGTATAGTTCTGACTGTGGTCTTTGGTCTTGTTCTCTCTGTTCGAATATTTGTTTTTCTCTCAGTTCTGACTCAGCAAGCTTTCTTTCGAGGCGTTCACGGTTACCTGTCGCATAAATAAATAGGATTACTTATTAAATAGTTAAAGGTAGATGTATAATTAATTATTTGACAGATAATTTTTAAATATATATATATATATATATATATATTGAGAACCTCCGTAATCTTGTAGAAAAAAGAGTCATCAAGATTTCCGACGTTTTCGCAAATAGGTAAATGAAAAAAGGTGTTAAAAGCTTAACGTGTATATCTGTGTCTGCCTGTGGCATTGTAACTCCTAAACGAATAGACCAATTTAGATGCGGTTTTTCTGTTTGAAAGTTGATGTTATCGCGATGTTTCTTAGTTATATAACTTATGAGGATTTGTTCAGGTGTGTAAAAATCATCAGATTATTTTCCTACTTTGCAAAAGAGTCGCAGTAGAATCACAGGTCCGATTGATTTGTTACTACTTCGATGGTATTTAGAAGACAGTATGCTAATCTTGACCTGATAATGTAGCATCAAGTAGTCTGCTGAATACCCAACTTCTCAATAACTTACACCCGATAGGTAGAGCGTGTATGGGCTCATAAGAAGTAAGTTTTTAAGTAGTTTTCTATACAGATAACGTGAGTTTTCTATTAGAATTAGTGTCCCGCTAATACTTTGACCATAAAATACCACGTTACAGGGAGACTATTATTCTTACAATCCAGTCGCTCAGGTAAATTACAAAAACAAATCCATATTCAGGTAGTAGGTATACTCAAGTTCAGCCAGAGCTTGATAATTGAACTGGGATTTTATTTCTTACGCGTTAGGAACAGGAATATACATAATAATATACATAAAAAGCGGACATTTAAAAAGTAAAAAATAATACCTTTCGTTGAGCCATCAAATTCATTTCAGACTACCTATATATATTTTAATTATCGAAATCGATGGATGGCACGATAGGGTTTGCCCATTAAAATGGCGCTATAATGTCGCGTCGTCGGGGTACCGCTTTAGTGAATCAGACCCTTCATTTGATTGACTATTCACTGATTCACTAAAGCGGTACCCCGACGACGCGACATTATAGCGCCATTTTAATGAGCAAACCCTATCGTGCCATCCATCGATTTCGATAATTAAAATATATACCTATAGGTAGTCTGAAATGAATTTGATGGCTCAACGAAAGGTATTATTTTTTACTTTTTAAATGTCCGCTTTACTTTTTTGCGGGGGGGGGGGGGTTTAAATTTTTAATTTAATTTTTATTTCAAAATTTTTAACTTATTTTCAAAATAATTAAGAGTGCACTAGTGTGCTGAATATCCTGGCCGCAGCATCAGCTCACCGTGTTGCCACCATTGCATTGTATGCAGAATCAAATACTGATCAAAACGAGTCCAAACACGATATGTCTGCTATTATTTTTTCAAGGATGTGCTAGTGTTCTGGATATCCTGGCCGCAGCATCAGCTCACCGTGTTGCCACCATTGCATTGTATGCAGAATCAAATACTGATCAAAACGAGTCCAAACACGACATATCTGCTATTATTTTTTCAAGGATGTGCTAGTGTTCTGGATATCCTGGCCGCAGCATCAGCTCACCGTGTTGCCATCATTGCATTGTATGCAGAATCAAATACTGAACAAAACGAGTCCAAACACGACATATCTGCTATTATTTTTTTAAGAGTGTGCTAGTGTTCTGGATATCCTGGCTGCAGCATCAGACCAAGAGTTCCATAATCCTGCATAGTTATTAAGCATACATGAGTGTTTCAAGTTTTAGGTCACATGTATGTTTGAAAGTAAAGTAAATACACATTAAGAGTCTAAGAACCCTACCGCAGCTAACAAAAGAGCTGATGACCTTGAAACGGCTGAACCGATTTTGATAAAACGTATCTAAGAACCATCGCCAAAAAACCTGCTTGTAAATAAAAAAAAACGCATCCAAATCGGTGCACCCGTTTGAGAGCTACGGTGCCACAGACAGACACACAGACACACACACACACACACATAGCGGTCAAACTTATAACACCCCTCTTTTTGCGTCGGGGGTTAAAAATGTCAACTTGTTATCCTCTTGACTGAACTGAGAGGACGCGAAGTGCGTGGTGCTTTGTTACTCAAGTCGTGGTGGTTGCGCCGCCCGAACGTTGCAATTGGTCACTTAAGTATCTAGAGCAGAATCTACGTGGTCAAAAGGACCACGTCAAAAGGAAAAATGATTTTTTCAACTGGATTTTTATACATGTGTCTACACAGGAATAGTCTTATTTTCCACGCCGCCGCGCCGGGCGGAAATAAACTTATGTTCAAAATTGTTTAGTGTTTCAACCATTTGGCCTCTGAATCGATAGTTTCATTTCCGATTCGATTCCTACTTGATGCAATTTTTTTTTACTAAGAGCGGATGTTTTATTTTCTGCAGCTCTAGCACGATAACGACAAACTCGCGCTCGGCTCACGCTGAAACTTCACTTTGATTGCGCGAGGGTCCAGCGCAAAGGCTTGCTCGCTCTATGGCGTTGTCAATGTTGACATTTTGACATAGGACCGCGGTGTTGTCGTGGCGTTGTCACTATAGTACTCGGCCTGCTGGTCTCAAAACTTGTCTTTGTTTCAGTCCCAAAGGGATGAAGGGATAGGGATGTGGGCCTTGAGTATGTAATGTTTAACTTTTTTTTCTAATAGATAGACCGCAGATATAGTCTCTGCTTGTGGTTTGCTTACCCTAGTGTATGTCAATTTTTAGTTAAGGTTTTGTTTGTCTACCAATAGGTAAAGCTAATAAGATAGTAATAGGTAAGTCTTAACTTACGTGACATAGCGATTATACAGGCTGCTTCGTGCATGCCGTTTCTCTCAGCTATGATAAGGCGACCCACAGTAGCCTCGGCTCGGAGACTAGCCACCGCACTGAATTTAATAACACTATCTTCACAACTATTCCAGCGCACCCATAACCACTTTTCAGGTTCGAGAGTAATTCTGATTTTCACCATTTTTGCTTCATTAGCCAGAGTCTTTGAGTTGTTTACTCAAATTCGCCATATACTTGTTTAAACTCGATAAGAAAGGAAGTTAAATTGAATTATTTAGGAGTATAAATCGCTAGAATTAATTTAGAAGTACCTATCTAAGCTTCAACTTGCAAGTAACTACACTGCATAATGCTCAAATTAGAACTGTGCTAACGCTACCACCCGAGCGTCCGTGGTAATTAGGTAAAGGAACTATTCAACTAAATGGCTAAAGATGCAGGCTAATTATCTTCCAGGTAAAAGTTTCATTACGCGTCACCCTTCCTCCGCTACCCGCCCCCCGTGCGTCCCACCCTTCGAACAGTGATTTTCGCCAACGACCGGCGCTTCCAAAAGACACCTTTTTTGCCATCAGTTTCTTAGTAGTTTCTGAATGATTTTCTATTTGTTAAGTCCGTTTCTTTGTTATCGTAAAAAAGGATTGCTTTAAACGTGTATAGGTAATTTAAACTTTTGTTTGAAGAAAGTAGTAACAACTTTACCAACCTACCTAGATAAGGAAGCAGGTGGTATTTTATAATTTAGTTCGTGGTAATTTTTTGAATTGCACTTTACAGCGAGTAAAAAGCAAGGGCACCTATGAAAGCGAATGATAAGTAAATTCAGAAGTGCATTCGATGTCTCATTAAAATTCAAGAGCTCCCCTTATTTAAGTATGAAAAAGATACAATTTTGACAAAGTTACATGGACGATTAAGTGCTTATGTAGGTAATAAGTAAGTACAGGTACTCACGTGACGCCGCTAGTATGGACGCTGCTTCATATTTACAGTTCCTTTCAGCTATGACAAGCTGCCCCACAGCCGCCTTGTCAGGAAGGCTAACCAACTCGCTGAAGTTTATAACACTTTGATCACCACTATTCCACTGCACCCACAACCACTTATCAACTCTTGTTTTCACCATTTTCAAAATTGCTAGCTACATCGGTTTAAGTTGTAAATTAAATTAAGCGGCGGTACAGCACAGTTGTGTCTAAACTAGCAACGTAAAAATGCAACTGCCTGTTCCAGGTAAGGATGCATTACCCGGCCCCTTTGCTACCCCCAGCCCCCGACCCTTCGTGAACAATAAAGTTTTTATCTAACGTCGGCGGTCCTTTCGCTGCAAACATGGAAGTAAAACTTTTTTGCAATCTATTTCTTAGTAGTTTCTAAGCGGCATATGTTTTGTGTTCTATTTGGTTTCGGTTATAGATTTCCATATTTTACAAAGGACCTATACATGATTCCTATACGCCAAATATTGCAGACAAAAATAAGTATTTACTTGAGTAAGTAATGATTTAATTAACTTTAATTGTAACTAATTACTTAATTATTTGTAATTAACGTCATTTATTTGCTGAATAATGGTAGGGGAGTGGACTGTGGAGTGGTATATACTCGTACCAATATTGGTTAATCCACTAGGTCCCCTCGACGACGACGCTCGAGTAAATCCTAATTTAGCATCCAAATACCATAGAGCAAACGCAATGAGACCTCTCTCGTAAGAGTAAAGACCGAATAAACATAAAGAAAATAGAAGTTTTTAATTTCTCTTGCGTTTGCATTTGATGTCCTTAGCAATTTAAGATTATGACGGCCGGTTTGGTCGAAGGATAGTGGTGCTGCCTCTTGATGGACGGTTCTGCGTTCGATTCTCGGGCGGGGCAAATGTTTGTGTGAAAAGCAGATGTTTGTTCATGGGTGTTTGTGTCTGTCTTTGTCTGCGTTCCAAGGGACCTATGACACAAGGGAAAACCATATTGTGGGTTGTGGGCCTTTGAGAATACGTATACGTACGCTGCGGTCATCTTAAATGGGAGATACCTACATTGTTCCCATTACCAATAACTCATAGATAGGTAGAAACTTGAATTGAACACAGTCACAAAAAAAGTTTTTTTTTTACCAGCCCATATCTTACGTCTCTACCGAGGAAACACGAAGGAGATCAAAGGTTTACATAACTTAAATAAAGAAGTGCGCAAAGGCGGCCTTAACGCTAAGAGCAATCTCTTCCAGGCAACCCTTGTTTTAGGGCAACTTTACGAAATAGAGAGTAGTGCAGAGTAATACCCATCTTCATCTGTGATTACTGGTTAGTGGCCTAATACGTAAGGTTTACCGAGAACACTGTGTGGAATAGTACACTCAAGGGCACGTCAAGCTTGACACTTTGGACTGGCCCTGAATTGTATGGCGCGCAGTATAAATCAGAGCTCAGCTTACACTGGTAGTGTAAAGCGTGACCTGCTCTTGACTGTACACATTCTAAGTACAGTATTAAGAATTTTAGTCTACCTACATATTTTATTTGAAAATGTGGGTATCGACGTGCATCGCATACAATGGAATTCTATTGTTTCAAAAACACATCTCCTGAAGAGAAACATAACATTGATGTGATTACCGTGAAACGAACAAACCCTTTTTGACATTGTTGACATTGACAGCTGGAGGCTGGATTGGAGAAAATTTTGAGGATTTGAGGTTAGGTGTTTGTTGTGGAAAAGTGTATTAAATATTCATAATTTCGTATAATAAAAGCAAGTGATAAATATAAATACAACACGTTGCGTGATCATTTTACCCAGTATTTTAAAGGTATATTTTATACAATTATGGAGCCTGTAACCGCCGCCACTTTACCAAAAAAGAAAATCAACAAGGGAAAACTGAAGAAAACTATTAAAAACGTTCTTTGTCGTCCAGACCCTTTATTTTGGTGAGTATTTTACTTTTATTTAATTCAGCTTAGTTCCTTTTGTAGAACAGGAACAAAAAAGTAGGGATATTTTTTTAATAATTATAGGTAATGTATTCATTGTGTGGAAAATACGGAATTACTTACTTCAAATTTATTTTTAAGTGGGTAGTAATATAATTTATCCATATAATTTTCCGGCAGCGTGTCAAGCCAAGTTCAAACTAACCGAACTGGCGAGCAGTACCGTGTGGAATAAATATTACACGTACCTATTTGAAAACTCAGACCTTAGGCTTCAGTATATTATCCTAAGTTATAAGAAGAAATGATATTTTAAGTTGTTATAAAATATTTTATGTTTTTATAAGTAAATTTCAGGACTGACCATTGAACTTGGCACCCATTTAGCACTTCTTTTGTCGTTGAAGTCAACAACCAAGGCATATATCATAATATTGAACTTGCCTCTCATTTCATTTATGTTTTTGATGGGATTACCTTTACTGGCAAAGTGTTGAAATCCGTACAAGGCGTGAATAAGTTGACAAGTCGAATTATATGAAGTCAGATGTCTTTTATATAATTACTCATTGGTAGAGAGTTGTTCAAAAATACACAAGTAGGGTGTGTGCGTTAAAAGTGGACCTGTCGACTTATTGATTTATTCACCATATTAAACTAGCGATCCAGATGCCAATCAAAATAAAAACATATTCATACAAGTCGAGTTATCAACCTATTCACGCCTTGTACGGAAATATCCTATGAGGCCATTCATTAAATAACTTTAATGTTTTTGTTTGGTTAAAGGCCATCTGTAGGTGATGATCAGAAACAGCAAGTAGAAGCAGTTCTTTGCAATCACAAAGTAAATATTCCTGAATATAAGAAGCCACTGTGGAAGGATCTGAAGTCTATACCTAAGGAAAAAAGACCAAAACCACCTAAAGTAGAGTAAGCTCTTATTATTTTAAATTTTAAATAAACTGTTTTGGTTTACTTGAGTGCAGCCAGTGGAATGGCATTGTAAGTCAAAGACTATTATGAAGTTTCATATGGTTTTGAGTGTACATACATATTCAGTTTTTTTCCTTTCTTAGACCACATCTAATTCATAATTTATTTCTGAATATATTTGTTAGTGCAACATTTGATGTTCATCAAGATTTGTGACTACACACCATTATTTCTAAGAACTTTTTTTTAGTATTTATTCCAAAGAAAATGCTTTTTCTTTCAAAGTCAATAAGTGTATAATTCTTTCTTTCAGTAAAGTTGAAGGCCTTCTTTTTGGTATCTCAGAATGCACTACTGCAATTCAAAACAACCAATGTTCCGGAGTTGTCATAGAATCTTCTGTGAATCCCCAAACCATAGTTCAGCCAGTATTAGAAGCTTGTACTAATTTTAAAATACCAGTTATATGTATTGAAGGGCTGAGAAAAACTACTGCAACAAATTTTGGGATTTCTACCAGTTGCTTGGGTGTGAAAAAAGATTTCCTACCTGATATTAGTAAGATTATAAATGAACTTGGTAAAGACAAACTTCCTAAAGATAAACCAGTAGTAAAACATAAAATAGAGGATTCAGAAAAGGCTGAAGTAAAAGATAAAGATGATACCATGGATATAGAGGCAACACCATTCCAGTATGTGTATAGAACTAGTAAGAAAAGCAGAGCATTTATACCACCTTCCGATGGAGTTGTCATCTCTAAAGGAGCAAAACAATTTGTGGACAAGATTTCATAGAACTTCCTAGAAAGCCAAAACCACAAGATAAAAAAGCCTTTATGAAAATGATTGTCAAAAGAATATCAAACAATGCTAACAGACCCCAAGGCAAAGGCGAAATAATAAAAATATATTTTTTACTAATGCGAAATATTTTATTTATAAGATAATAACTATAATGTCAAAAAAAGACATGTATTATAATAATCATTCCTCATGGAATGTGATGTAATAGTTATCAGAAATGACCACTGAGACCATTCAAGACTTTTATACCTAGTTGTAAAAATAAATTTCATTATAAAAGCCTTATAAACAACATGTAGTCATTGGACAAAACAACAATCTGAAGGAACTTTAAACATTTTTACAACTCGGAGTATAAGGTCTGAATA